>JAIUJO010001750.1:10000-77500 GCA_023846275.1 Vanilla planifolia | reverse complement strand
AGAAGAAGATGATGATTAAAAAGTAAAAGAAGAAGAAGAAAAAGAGGAAGAAGAGGACAAGGAAGAAGAAGAAGAAGAGAAGATTAAGAAGAAGAAGACAAAGAAGAAGAGGAAGAGGAAGAAGAAGAAGAATGAACAGAAGAAGAAGAAGAAGAATAGAAAGAAGAAGAAGAATCGAAAGAAGAAGAAGAATAGAAAGAAGAAGAAGGAGAAGAAAAAGAAGGAAAAGAATTAGAAGAAGAGAGGAAGAAAAAGAAGAAGAAGACGAAGAAGTAGAAAAGGAAAAGAAGAGGAAAAGGAAGAAGAAGAAGAAGACAAGATGAAGAAGAAGAGGAAGAAGAAGAAGTAGAAGAAGAAGAAGAAAGAGAAGAAGAAGATGAAGAAAAATAACAAGAAGAAGAAAAATAAGAAGAAGTTGAATAAGTAGAAGAAGAAGAAGAAAGAGAAGAGGAGGAGGAGGAGGAAGAAGAAGAAGAAAAATAAGAAGAAGAAGAAGAAGAGGTAGAAATAGCAGAACAAGAAAAGGAAGAGGAAGAACCAGCAGAGAGAAGAAAAAGACGAAGAAGAAGAAGAGGAAGAAGAAGATGATGATGATGATAAAGAAGAAGAAGAAGAAAAAACACAAGTAGAAGAAGAAGAAGAAGAAGTAGAAGAAGAAGAAAAAGAAGAAAAAGAAGAAGAAAAAGAAGAAAAAGTGGAAGTAGAAGACAATAAAGAAGAAGAAGGTGATGATGAAGAGGAAGAAGGGAAGAAGAAGTAGAAGAAACCAAATAAGAAAAAGATGATGAAGAAGAAGACAAAGAAAAAGAAGAAGAGGAAAACAGAAAAAGAAGTAGAAGAAGAAAAGCAAAAAGAAGAAGAAGAAAAATAAGAAGAAGAGGAAGAAGAAAAAGAAGAAGAATTAGAAGAAGAAGAAGAAGAAGGAGAAGGAGAAGAAGAAGAAGAAGAAATAGAAGAAGGAGAAAAAGAATAAGTAGAGGAAGACCAAGAAGAAGAAGAAGAAGAAAAAGAACAAGAATAAGAAAAACAAGAAGAAGAAGAAGCAAAAGAAGAAGATGAAGAAGAAGAATAAGTAGAGGAAGAAGAAGAAGAAGAAGAGGAAGAACAAGGAGGACTAGGAGACGAAGAAGAAGAAGGGGAAAAGGAAGAGGAAGAATTAATAGAAGAAGAGAAGAAGGAGAAGATGATGAAGAAGAAGAAGAAGAAAAAAAAGAAGAAGATGAGCAAGAAGAAGTAGAAGAAGAAAGGAAAAGAAGAAGAAAAAGAAGAAGAAGAAGAAGAGGATGGAGAAGGAGAAGAAGAAGAAGGAAGAAAAAGAAAGAAAATGAAAAAAGAAGATGGAAGAACATAGAAAAAAGAACGAAGAAGTACGAAGGAAAAAGGAAAAAGGAACAAGGAAGGAGGAAGAAGGAAGAAGGAAGAAGGGAGAAGATGAAGAAGAAGAAGTAGAAGGAGAAGGAGAAGAAGAAGAAGAAGAAGAAGTTGATGAAGAAGAAGAAGAAAAAGAAGAGGAAGAGGAAGAGGAAGAGGTAGAAGAAGACAAAGAGGAAGGGGAAGAAGAAGAAGTAGGCAAAGAAGAAATGAAGAAGAAGAAGAAAAAGAAGACAAAGATGATGAAGAAGAGGAATTAGAAGAAGAAGAAGAAAAAAAAGAAGAAGAATAAGTGGAAGAAGAAGTGGAGGATGGGGAAGAAGAAGAAGAGAAGAAGAGCAAGAAGTAGATGACAAAGATGAAGAAGTAGAAGAAGAAGAAGAGGAGGAGGAGGAGGAGGAGGTAATCAAAGAAGAAGAAGAAGAAGAAGAAGAAGAAGTCAAAGGAGTAGGAGAAAAGAAGAAGAAGAAGAAAACAAAGAAGAAGTTGTAGAAGAAGAAGTAGATGAAGAAGAAGACATAGAAGAAGAAGTAGTAGAAGAAGAAGTAGAAGAAGAAGATGAAGAAGAAGAAGAAGAAGATGAAGTAGAAGAAGAAGAAGAAGGACAGGTTGAAGATGAAGTAGAAGAAGAAGAAAAAGATGAATAAAAGGAAGAAGTAGATAAAGAAGAAGAAGAAGAAGATGATGATGATGAAGAGATAGAAGAAGATGAGGAAGAAGAAGAAGAAGAAGAAGAAGAAGAAGTAGGGGAAGGAAAGAAGAAGAAGAAGAAGAAGGAGAAGAAGAAGAAGAGGAAGAAGATGAAGAAGAAGAAGAAGAGGAAGTGCAAGAAGAAGTAGAAGAAATGGAAGATGAAGAAGAATAAGAAGGAGAAGCAGAAGAAAAGAAGAAGAAGGAGAAGAAGAAGATGAAGAAGAAGAAGAGGAGGAGGAGGAAGAAGAAGAAGAAGAGGAAGAAGAATATGAAGGAGAAGAAAAAGAAGAGGAAGAAGAAGAAGAGAAAAAGGAAAAAGAAAAAGAAGAAGAGGAAGAGGAGGAGGAAGAAGAAGAAGAAAAAGAAGAAGAATGATAAGAAGAGAAAGAGAAGGAAGTAGAAGAAGAGGAAGAAGAAGAAGAGGAAGATGTGGAAGAATAGAAAAAAGCAAGAAGTAAATCAAAAAGAAGAAGACAAAGAGAAAGAAGATGTGGAAGGAGAATATGAACAAGAAAATAGATTATGGTTTTGCTGGCGACAACTTAAGGATTAGGAATTATGTATTAGGGAATGGCAATTAGGCATTAAGGAGAGAGGGATTCAAGATTATAAAATGGGGACTAAGGATTAAGGAATAAGGATTAGAGATTAGGGATTTGAGATTAAGAATTTAAAAATTTTGGGATTAAAAATTAGCAATTAGAGTTAAGGTTTAGGGATTAGGGATTAGGGAATAACGATTTTGGAATATGTATTAGGAATTAGGGTTAGGGTTTAAGGATTAAGGATTTCTAATTAAAGATTAGGGATTATGGGATTAAGAATTAAGGATTAAGTATTGGAGATTAAGGATTAAGGATTAGGGTTTAGGGATTATGAATTAAGGATTAGGGATTTTTGATTTGGAATTCAAGGTAAGGGATTTGATATTAGAGATTAAGGATAAGCGATTAGGAATTAGAGATTAGGAATTAGGTATTAAAGATTAGTAATCAATTATTAGGCAATAAGGATTTACGATTTGGGTTTAAAAATAAGGGAATAGGAATGGATTAAAGATTAAATATTAGGGTTTAGATATTATGGATTAGGTATTTGACTATGGGGATTAAGTATTAGTGATTAGGGATTATAAAGCAAGGGATTAAGGACTACAGATTAGAGATTAGGGATTATGGCTTTAGTATAAACAAGAAGGAGGAGATGAAGAAGAAGAAGAAGAAGAAGATGATGAAGAAAATAGACGAAGAAAGAAAGAAAGAAAGAAAGAAAAAAGACAGAAAGAAGCTGAAATGAGAAGGAAGAAGAAGAAAGAAGAAACAAGAAAAAAGAAAGAAGAGAAGAAAGTAGAAAGAAGAAAGATAGAAGAAAGAAGAACAAATTAAAAAGAAGAAAGAAGGAAGAAGGAAGAAGAAATTAAAAAGAAGAAAAAAAGAAGAAACAAAAAAGAAGAAAGAAGAAAGAAGAAGAAGAAGGAGGAGGAGGAGGAGAAGGAGAAGGAGATAGAGGCAGGGTAGAGTGAGAGGGAGGAGTAGAAGAAGGAGAAAGAGAAGGAGTTGGAGAAGGAGAAGGAGAAGGAGAAGGAGAAGAATAAGAAAAAGATGAGAAAGAAGGAGAGGAAGAAGAAGAAGAGGAAAAACAGGAAAAAAACAAGAAGAAGAAGTAAAAGAAGATGAAGAATAAGAAGTAGGAAAAGAGGAAGAATATGAAGAAGAAGAAGAAGAAGGAGAAAAGTAAGAAGAAGAAGAAGAATAATATGAAGAATATAGAAGAGAAGAAGAAGAAGAAGAAGAAGAGGAAAAAGGAGAGGAAGAAGATGAAGACGTAGAAGAAGAAGAAGAAGAGGAGCATGAGGAGGAAGAAGAGGAAGAAGAAGAAGAAGAAGAAGAAAAAGAAAACGAAGAAGAGGAAGATAAGTAAGAAGTGTAAGAAGTGGAATACAACGATGAGGAAGAAGATGAAGAAGAAGAGAAACAAGAAGAAGAAGAAGAGGAAGAAAAAGAAGTAGTAGAAGATGAAGAGGAAGAATAGATGAACTAGGCATTAGGGATTAGAGTTTAGGGATGAGGGATTAAGAAATGAACGATTAGGGGTTAGGTATAAGGGAATATCTTTTAAAGATTATGGAGAGAGGGATTAAGGATTTGGAATTAAAGGTTTTGGAGTTAGCAATTAGTGATTAAGGATTAGAGAGTAAAGATTAAGGAATAAATAAATAGGATTAGAGATTAGAGATTAGGGATTAAGGACAAGCGATAAGGAGTTAGAGATTAAAGAGAAGGGATTAGAGATGAAAGGATTAATGACTAGGGAATAGAGATTAGGGATTAAGAATTATTGAATTAAATATTAAGAATTAGGGTTTTGAGATTATGGATTTAAGATTAAGAGAATTAAGAATACAGATTGGGTATTGAGGAATAAAGATTAGAGATTAGGAACGTAAGATTCTAGATTAGAGATTAGGGATTAGAGATTAAGGGATTAAGGATTATGGATTAGAGATTAGGGAGAAGAAAGAAGGAGAAAGAGAAGTGTAAGATGATGAAGAAGAAGAAGATGATGATGATGAAGTAGAAAAAGAAGTAGAAGTAGAAGAAGAAGAAGAAGAAGAAGAGGAAGATGAAGAAGAAAAACAAGAAGAAGAGTAAGAAGAAGTGAAGAAGAAAAAGAAGATGATAAAGAAGAAGAAGAAGAAATAGAAGAAGAAGAAGAAGAAAAAGAAGAAGATGAAGATGTTAAAGAAGAAGAATATGAAAAATAAATAAAAAAGGAAAAAGAATAAAAAGATGGAGAATAATAATAATAATATTAATAATAATAATAACAATAAGAAGAAGAAGAAGAAGAAGAAGAAAAACAATTTAAGGAAGAAGAAGTGGAAGAAGAAGAGGATGAAGTAGAGGAAGAAGAAGAAGAAGAAGAGGGAAAAGAAGAAGAGGAAGAAGAAGAAGACGTAGAAGAAAAAGAAGATGAAGTGGAGGAAAAAGAAGAAGAAGAAGAAGAAGATGAGGAAGAAGAAGAGTAAGAAGAAGAAGAAGGTGAGGAGAAAGAAGAAGAAGAAGGAGAGGAAGATGAGGATGAAAAGGTTTGAGAAGAAGAAAAAGCTGAGGGAGAAGTTACGAAAGAAGAAAAGGAAGATGAGATGGGTTAGGGATTAGGGATCAAAGGTTAAGGGTTAGGGACAAAACATATTGTATTAGGGATTAATTAAGAAGAGTTTACTTATTAAAGTTTAGTGAACAAGGATTAAGAACTAAGGCATTCGTTATTAAGGATTAGGATTTTGAGAATAGCGATTTAGGATTAAGGATTAGGGATTAAGGAATAGGCATTAAAGAATAGAGATCAGGTATTAAGGATTAAAGATTCAAGATTAGGGACATCGGATTCAAGATATTATAGATTAAGAATTACAGATAAAGGGATTAAGAAATAGAGATTAGGAAAAAAAGGAGAATGAAGAAGGAGAGGGAGAAGAGTAAGAGAAGAAGAAGAAGAAAAAGAAGGTGAAGAACTAGAAGAAGAAGAAGAAGAAGAAGAAGAATTAGAAGAAGATGATGATGATGAAGATGAAAAAGAAGAAGAAGACGAAGAAGAGGAAGAGGAGGATGAAGAAGAAGAAGAACAAGAAGAAGAGAAGAACAAAAAGAAGAGGAAGAATAAGAAGCAGGAGAAGAAGAAGAAGAAGAAAAAGAAATAGAAGGAGAAGAAGAAGAAAAGAAGGAGAAGAAGTAGAAGAAGAGGAAGAAAAAGAAGAACGAGAAGGAGAAGAAGAAGAAGAAGAATAAAAAGAAATATAAGATGAAGAAGAACAAGAACAAGAAGGAAGAAGTAGAAGAAGAAGAAGAAGAAGAGAGAAAGAAGAAAAACAAGTAGATGAAGAAGAAGAAGACAAACAAGAAGAGAAAAAAGAAGACGTAGAAGAAGAAGAAGACGAAGAAGAAGAGGAAGAAGGGGAAAAAGAAGAAGAAGAAGAAAAGGAAGATGAAGAAGAAGATGATGAGGAAGAAGAAGAAGAAGAAAAAAAAAGAAGGTGAGGAAAAAGAAGAAGAAGAAGAGGAAGAAGATAAAGAAGAAGTAGAAGAAGAAGAGGAAGAAGAGATGGATAAGAAATTAGGGATCAGGGGTAAAGGGTTAGGGATTAGAGTTTAGGGAATAAGGAATGATGGATTAGGGATTGTTTATAAAGAAATCGTGATTAAAGAATGGGGAGGGAGAGATTAGGGAGTATGGATTAAGGATTTAGGAGTTAGCAATTAGGGATTAGGGTTAATGGATTATGGATTATGTATTAGGGAGTAGAGATTTGGGAGAAAGTAAAAGGGAATTGGGATTAGGGATTAGAGATTACGGATTAGGATGAAGTGATTAATAATTATAGAATAAAGATTGAGAATTAAGAATTAAGGGATTTATTACTAAGGATTAGGTATTTTAAATTGAGAATTAGGAAATAGATTTAAGAATTAGAGATTTTTAAGATTAGGGATGTTGGATTTAGGATTAGGGATTAGAGATTAGGGATTAGTGGTTAAGGGATCCAGATTAGCATTAAAGATTAGGGATTAAAGATTAGGAGTTAGTGATTAAGGATTAGGGTTTAGGGATTAGAGATTAGGAATTATGGATTATAGATTAGAGATTAATAATTAGGGATTAAGGATCAAAGATAAGGTATTAGAGACTAGAGTAGAAATTAGAGATTAAGGATTAGAGATTAGGGATTAAAGTTTAAGGATTAGAGACTCATGATGTATTAGTGTTTAAGAATTAAGGATTAGGGAGAAGGAAGAAGGAAGAAGGAAGTAGTAAGAAGAAGAAGAAAGAAGAAAGAAGAAGGAAAAGGAAACAAGGAAAGTAGAAGAAGAAGAAGAGAAAGAAGAAGAGGAGAATAAAGAAGAAAGAAAGAAGGATGGAGGAAGAAAGGAGGTTAGAAGAAGGAAAAGGAAGATGGAAGAAGAAAGAAGAAAGAAGAAAGTAGAAACATGAAAGAAGAAAGAAGAAAGAAGAAGAGGAAGAAGAAAATGAAGAAAAAGACGAAGGAGAAGGAAAAGAACAAGAAGTAGAATAGGAAGACAAAGAAGAAGAAGATGAAGAAGAATAAAAATGGGAAGAAGAAGAAGAAGAATTGGAAAAAGAGGAAGAAGAAGAAGTAGAAAGTAGAAGAAAGAGGAAAGAAGAAAGAGAAAAGAAGATGGAAGAAAGAAGATGGAAGGAGGAAGAAAAAAAGAAGGAAGAAGGAATAAGGAAAAGGAGAAGGAAGAAGTAATAAAGAAGAAATAAAAAGTAAGAAGGAAGAAGGAAGAAGATGATGAAGAAGAAGAAAAAGAAGAAGACGAAGAAGTGGAAGAGCAAGAAGAAGAAGTAGAGGAAGAGTTAGATGAAGACAAAGAGGAACGAGAACAAGAAGAAGAAATGTAAGAAGAAGATAAAGAAAAAGACGAAGAAGATAAAGAAAAAGAAGAAGATGATAAGGAAGAAGAGGAAGAAGATGATGTTGATGAAAAAGAAGAAGAAAAAGAAGAAGAGGAATAAGAAGAAGAAGACGAAGAAGAAGAAACAAAAGACGAAGAATAGGTATAAGAAGAAGAAGAAGAAAAACTGGAAGAAGAAAAAGAAAAGAAGAAGAAGAGCAAGAAGAAGAAGACAAAGTGGAAGAGGAAGAAGAAGTGAAAGGAGAAGAAGAAGAAAAAGGAGGAGAAGAAGAGGAAATAGAAGGAGAAGTAGAAGAAGAGGAAAAGGAAGAAGAAGAAGACAAAGAAGTAAAAGAAGAGAGGAGGAAGAAGAAGAAGGCGAAGTAGAAGGAGAAGTAGAAGAAGAAGAAGAGGTAGAAGAAGAATAAGAAGAAGAAGAAGACAAAGAAGTAAAAGAAGTGAGGAGGAAGAAGAAGAAGGCGAAGTAGAAGGAGAAGTAGAAGAAGAAGAAAAGGTAGAAGAAGAATAAGAAGAAGAAGAAGAAGTCAAAGAAGAAGAGGAAGAAGAAGAAGAAGTGGAAGAAGTAGAAGAAGAAGAAGAAGTTAAAAAAATTGAAGAGGGGTAGGAAGAAGTAGAAGAAGAAGAACATGAAGAAGAAGATGAAGAAGCAAAAGAAGAAGAACAAGAATAACAAGAAGAAGAATAAGAAGAAGAGAAGAAAAGAAGAAAAGAAGAAGAGGAAGAGGAGGAAGGAGAAAAAGCAGAAGAAGAAGTAGAAGAATAAGAACAGGAAGAGGAAGAAGAAAAAAAGATGAAGAAGTAGAAGAAGAAGAAGAAGAAGAGAAGACGAAGAAGATGAAGAAAAAGATGGGGAAGTAAAAGAAGAAGAAGAAATGGAAGAAGAGGAAGACCAAGAAGAAAAAGAAGAAGAAGGGGAAGAATAAGAAGAAGAAGAAGAAAAAGAAAAGGAGAAGAAGAAGAAAGAAGATGAAAGAAGAAGAAGAAGGAAGAAGGAAGAAAGAAGATGATAGAAAAAATAACGAAGAAAAAACAAGGAAGAATAAAGAAGTAGAAGAAGAAGAAGAAGAAGAAGAAGAAGAAAAAGGAGAAGAAGAAGGCGAAGAAGAGGAAGACCAAGAAGAAGGAGAAGAAGAAGACGAAGAAGAAGGCGAAGAAGAAGAAGAGCAAGAAGAAGGTGAAGAAGAAGATGAAGAGGAAGAAGTAGTAGTAGAAAAAGAAGAAGTAGATGAAGAGGAAGGAGAAGAAGAAGAAAAAGAAGAAGAAGAAGAAGAGAAAGAAGAGAGATTATGGATTAGTGAGTGATGACTTAAGGATTAGGAATTAGGTCTTAGGGATTATGGATTAGGCACTCTAGAAGGAGGGATTTAGGACTATGGATTAGGGATTGAAGATTAGTGATTAGGGATTCTGGATAAGATTAAAGTTAATGTTTAGGGATTAGAGATTAAGAAATTAGGATTTGGGAGTAAGGATTAGGAATTAAGGATTAGGGTATAAGGTTCAATGATTAAGGGTAAGGGATTAGGGATTCAGAATAATAAATTAGGGGATTATGGATTAAGTATTACAGATAGGGATTAAGGATTAAAGATTAAAGATTAGAGCTTAGGAATTAAGAATTATGAATAAAAGATTATGAATTAAGTATTAGGGATTAGGGATTAGAGATTATAAAGGGAGGGGTGAAGGATTATAGATTAGAGATTAAGGATTATGGCTTTGGGATAAAAAAGGAGGAGATTAAGATGAAGAAAGAGAAGAAGAAGAAGAAGACGATGAGGAAAAAAGACGAAGAAAGAAAGAAAGAAGAAAGAAAGAAGCTGAAATGAGAAGGAAGAAGAAGAAAGAAGAAACAAGAAAAAAGAAAGAAGAAAGAAGAAAAAAGAAAGAAGAAAGTAGAAAGAAGAAAGATGGAAGAAGGAAGAAGAAAATAAAAAGAAGAAAGAAGGAAGAAGGAAGAAGAAATTAAAAAGAAGATAAAAAGAGGAAAGAAAAAATAAGAAAGAAGAAAGAAGAAGATGGAGGAGGAGGAGGAGGAGGAGGAAGAGCAGAGCGAGATGGAGTAGAAGAAGGAGAAGGAGAAGGAGATGGAGAAGGAGAAGGAGAAGGAGAAGGAGAAGAATAAGAAAAAGTTGAGAAAGAAGGAGAGGAAGAAGAACAAGAGGAAAAACAAGAAAAAAAAAAAGAAAAAAACAAGAAGAAGAAGTAATAAAAGATGAAGAATAAGAAGTAGGAAAAGAGGAAGAATATGAAGAAGAAGAAGAAGGAGAAAAGTAAGAAGAAGAAGAAGAAGAATATGAAGAATATAGACAAGAAGAAGAAGAAGAAGAAGAGGAAAAATAAGAGGAAGAAGATGAAGACGTAGAAGAAGAAGAAGAAGAGGAGTGTGAGGAGGAAGAAGAGGAAGAAGAAGATGAAAAAGAAAATGAAGAAGAGGAAGATAAGTAAGAAGTGGAAGAAGTGGAATACAATGATGAGGAAGAAGATGAAGAAGAAGAGAGAGAAGACGAAGAAGAAGAAGAGGAAGAAAAAGAAGTAGTAGAAGATGAAGAGGAAGAATAGATGAATTATGGATTAGGGTTTAGAGTTTAGGGATTATGGGTTAATAAATGAAGGATTAGGGGTTACGTATAAGGGAATATCATTTAAAGATTATGGAGAGAGGGATTAAAGATTTGGAATTAAAGGTTTGGAGTTAGCAATTAAGGATTAGAGATTAGGGAGTAAAGATTAGGAAATAAATAAATAGGATTAGAGATTAGAGATTAGGGATTAAGGACTAGGGATAAGGGGTTAGAGATTAAAGAGAAGGGATTAAGGATGAAAAGATTAATGACTGGGGAATAGAGATGAGGGATTAAGCATTATTGAATTAGCTATTAAGAATGAGGGTTTTGATATTAGGGATTTAAAATTAAGTATAGAGATTTAAGAATACAGATTGGGAATTGAGGAATAAAGATTAGAGATTTGGGACGTAAGATTCTAGATTAGAGATTAGGGATTAGAGATTAAGGGATTATGGATTACGAATTAGAGATTAGGGAAGACACACATACTTGCATGCACAGCACCTTCACATGCATAAATGTGCATGCACACACAAGCACACACACTTAAACTAGCAAACATTTAGACAAAAAACATGAATACACACTCGTACACACTCACACACACAATTACAAAACACTTATATATGCATGCACAAACACACCCATATGCACACACACAAAATTGGCTCACACACATACATGCAAATATGCATAATTGTGTGCACACATGCTTACACACACACACAATCACATACATGAATACACATACACACTTACATGTACATTCTTACACACACATACCGACACACACTCATCATGTACATGTAAACATGCAAAGTGCACACATGCTCACACACACACACAATCACATACATGAACACACATGCACACTTACATGTACATTTATATGCACATATACCCACACACACTCATCATGTACATGCAAACATGCAAAAAAAATGCAACCACACATGCACAAAAATACACACATGCACACATACACATATGCATATGCACATAGGCACATAGACACATGCACACAAGAACACAAATATGCACACTCTCTTGCTCACACACACAAATGAGCACACACATAAACAGGCACATGCACATGCACGCACACACAAACGACCACACATATACACAAGCATGCATAAACAAACATATACATGCACACATATAGGAACACACACATGCATGTACCCATAGGCAAACAAACATACTCACATGCGTGCACACTTGCCCACATGTGCACACACTTAGAAACATGCATGCACATGCATAGGCACACACACATACAAATTTACATGCATATGTGCATACACACACACAAATGCATGGCCATGCACATCCACAAATAAACATGCTGAACACATGCACACACACACATGCATGCACAACCACATGCACACACACATAGGCATATACATGCATAAACACATAGATAATAACTCACACACATGTACACACACAAACACATATAGGTACACAAATGCACACATGCATGCACACACACATTCCCACACATACACAAGCATAAGCACGCGTGCACAAGCACATGCATAAGCACATGCAAAGACCCTTGCATACACACATACACACATAAGCACATAGACACACACACACATATATACACATATACATGCAAATACACACATGCATGCACACACAAACACACAACTATGCACACACACCCATTCACCCACACAGACATGCACATGCATACGTGAACATGCATAGATGTGCACACACGCAAACACATGCACACTGGTGTACATATACACACACAAATGCTCACACACACACACACACCAACACATGCATGCACACACACATACACACATGCAAGTACATGCTCACAAATACACAAGCACATGTACATACACATGTTCATAGCCATGCCCACACAATCCAATAGATATACATGCAATGGCACTCGCATGCACATTGCACATGCACCCACATGCACAACACACCTATTTATGTACTCATATGCACTTACTCAAACACAACTACCTACACCCACACACATGCAAACACATGCATGAATAGCACACACAAACATGCACATGGATGTGCATGTAGACACACACAAGCTCACATAATCACATGCACACACACACTTGCACACATGCATGCATACATATGCACACATGCTCATAGCACATACACATAAACACACACACACATAAATATGTAGGCCCAACCACACACACACACCCAAAATAATGCACACACATGCATGTATAGACACAAGCATATGAATGCATGCATATACACACACAAGCATGCATCAACACACACATAAGAACACCCATGCATATGATTGTACACTCACACACATGCACATACACAAAACCACACAATCAAGCACATAAACAAAAATAAATGCATTCACAAATAAATCCATGCATGAGAAAAAATATGCACACATGCATACACACACATACACATACATATGAAAATGCATACACTCACAAGCACACATGTACACAAATACACACATAGACATATACACGTATACCCATAAAGACAGTCACACGCATGAACAAGCATACACCTAGCTGTTCATGCATAAGCCCACATGCATTCTCACACATGCATAAAACCTACATGCACATGCACACACGTACACAACTGTGCACCCTTACATGTTGATGCACACACACACATGCTCACATATACAATCATGCATAGACCTACACTCAAATAAACACACACGCAAACATGCACATGAACACACCCAAATTCACACACAATTGTACTAATACATGAATAACACACACACACACATACACAAGCATATCCCATTAACACACATGCACAGACACTAAGACACACACACTTAAACAAATGCACACACAAGAAGACACAAACACATATACACACAAACACACATGCACAAAGACATACATATACATAAACACATGCATGCATACACACACAAACACATGCAAACACACATATATACATATGCACACACACAGAGACACACTACACATACACATAGACTAACACACCCACCCACCCTAACACAAATAAACACACACACATTCACACATACACACATGCACACACAAGTAGACACTCACATAGGCACATAGACCCACACACATGTCTACACATGCACATATGCACACACACATGCACGTAGCTACATAGACATAGCCACACACATGCACAAATACATGTGCATACTCTCTCATGCACAATCACACAACACACATGAATGCACATAAACACAAATTCATACAAATTTGGATGCACACACTGACACATTCACATGCACCTAAATAGATGAACACACACACTCACATAAGCACACACACTCATGCACACAAACTCACACATAGGCACACATATACAAACATATTCATGTACACACACACACACAAAAACAGACGCATGTACTTATACTCATATGCATGTGGACGAATTAAAGCTCATACATGAAGACACACACACACATGACCATGTACACACACAAACATGCTCACAGACATACATGGATAGGCACACATCCACACAAGAAAGCATATAGAGATAGCCACACACATGTGCACAAACACACACTTGCATGCACCCACACATGCATGCCAGCATACAAGGGCAGAAACACACATGTAAGCCAGCATGCGAAGGAACACACACATGCACACACAATGCACATGTATATGAAAATATCACATGCATACACACACACATATACATAAAAGACATGCATATGCACCTGTAGACACACATGCTTATCTAGGAGCGCATAAATTGACATACACACACACATGAAAACACACACACTCACAAGCACACATGTGTATAGATATGTACAAACACATAGATGCACAAAGACAAATACATGCATGCCCATTCATGCACTCACTTGAACATGTACATGCATACACTCACACAGACATGCATAGGCACACACATGCACATGCATGCAGACACACACACATATGTGTGCACATGCACACACACACAAGTAAGTTATTTGCCTCACATTATTTATGTTTGTTTATTTTATTTTATGTCTATCTCATATCTTATATTATACACTTTACCACTCCATATTTATTTTTCCTCTTTACCTTTTTTATTTGTATTAATCTAATTCTTTATCTTTATCTTCCTTTCTTGATATGACTCTTCATATCCATGACCTCCTTACCACTTTGTCTTAATAAAACCTCCTTTTCATTCACTCATTCTATTATATCTTCTTACTGTGTTTGTGCATGTGCATTTAATCATTGGTTTGCATGTGTACGTGTGTGCGTGTGAACATGTGTGCATCTTTGTGTGTGTGCATTCTTGTGTATATGGGTGTTTGTATGCTTATGTGTGTGCACATGTGTGTGTGTGCATTTGTGTGTGTGCATGTATGCATGAACATCCATGTGTGTGTGTAAGCACACAATCTCATGTGCATATGTGTAGGTATGAGCACATGTGTAAGTGTGTGTGTTCATATGTGTGGGAGTGCGAGAACATTTGTGTGTGTGCATATGTGCATGAACATAGCACATGTGTGTGTGGATACAGATGTGCCTATTCATTTGTGTGTGTGTGTATGTACTTATGCATGTTTGTGATTGTTTATGTGAGTCTGTGCATGTGTGCATGTGTGTGCCTGCATTCATGAATGCTTGTGTGTGATGTGTTTGCATGCATGTGTGTATCTATGAGTTGGTCTATATGCATGCATGCATGCAAGTGTGTGTGTGTGTGAGTAAGTGTTTAGCATATTGTGTATGATAGTGCATGTGTGCATACATATGTAAAAGGTGTGTACATATATGTGTGCATGTACATGTATTTGGTCATGTGTGTGCATGCAGATATGTGTGTGTATGTATGTGAGAGTTTGTGCTTAGTGTGTGTGCGTGTGTGTTCTTATGTGAGTGTTGGTGCATGTGTGAGTGCTTGTGCTTATGCATTTATGTACATGTGTAAGTAGGTGTGCATGTGTGTGTGCAAGCATATATATGTGAATGTGAGTGTGTATGTTCATGTGTGTGTTTATGCATGTATGTGGGTGTGCATGTATGTTTGCATGCATGTGGTTATGTGTGTGCATGTGGGTACATTCAGACACATGTGTGTGTATATGCGTTTATGCATGCATCTTAGTTTTTGTGCATCTGTGCATTTTTGTGCACATGTGTTTATATGTGTGTTTACATTCATGTGTGTTTGTGTATTTTTGGGTTTGTCCAAGCATGAGCACATTTGAGAGTGTTTGTACATGTGTACATGCATGTATGTTGGTTTGTGTGTGTTTGTCAATTATATATTCATGCATGTGTGCGTGTGTGCATGCTTGTGCCTACACATGTGTGCATGTGTGATTGTATATTGGCACATGTTTGTGCATGTGTGTGAGTGTGCATGCTTCTTTCTATGTATGTATGTATGTCCATATGTGTGCTTTGTTACATATGCATTTGTGTGTGTGCTTGCATGCATATTTGTTTATTGCATTATATTCATGTGAGTGTGTGTGTGAGTGTGTAATTATGTATGGATACATTTTTTTATCTATTCTTGTGGAAGTGTGTGCATGCATGTGTGTTTATGCATGTGCATGTGTGCATGTGTGTGTGGGTGCATTTGCATGTTTTCATTCATGCATATGTGTGTGTGTATGTATATTTTTTGTTCTCATGTGTGTGTGTGTGTGTCTTTCTATGCTTGTGCACATGTGGATGTGTGAGGATGATCGTGCATGTGTGTGCAAATGCATACCTACATGTGTGTATATATGTGTGTACCTAATACGTGTGCATCTATTTTTGTGCATGTGTTTTTGTGCATATGTGTGCATGTGTGTGCATGTGTGTGTGTATATATGTATGTGTGTGTGTGCATGTATGCCACTTCTCGTTTTCATGTCAGTGTGGGAATGTATGTTGTGCATGTGTTTGTGTATTGGTGTGTGTGGTGTTTTTTGTGTGTGCATAAGTGCATCTATGTGTGTGTTTGCATGTGTGTGCATGCAAGTACATGTGTGTGTGTGGGTTTGCATTTGCACATGTGTGTTTGCATTTGCTTGCATGGGTCATATGCTTGTGTGTGATTGTTCATGCATGTGCAAAAGTGTGTGTGTATGCATGTGTTTGTTCTTGTGTTTGTGTGTGTGTGTGTGTGCATGTGTGCATGCAAGTTTTTATGTGCTCATGTGTGTGTGTGTGTGTATGAGCCTGTGCATGTGTTTGTGAGTGTGCTTACATGTCTTTGTGAGCATACATGTCTGCATATGTGCATGCATGTGCATGTGTGTGCATAAGTATGACTTTATGCATATGTGTGTGCACGTGCATATGTGTCTTTGTGTGTGCATGTGTCTTCATATATGTGCATGTTTGTGAGTTTGTGTGCATATGAGTGCATATGTTTTGTGAATTTGTGCTTGTATTAATGTGTGGGTGTGTGTATGTGTGCTTATGAGTATGTGTGTGCATGTGTGTGCATGTATATGTGTGGTGTGCACATGTTTCTATGTGTGTGTGCATTTGTGTGTGCAAATGCATGTGTGTGTGCATGTGCATGCATGTGTATGAATTTTTGTGTGTGTGTGTGTGTGTACATGTGTTTGTCTGCATGTGTAGTTGTTTGTGTGTGCATGTGTATACATGTGTGTGTGTGGTTGTGTGTGCATCTTTGTTTTGATGTGTGTGTGGTTGTGTGTGGGCATGTGTGTTAATGTGTTGTGGGGTTGTGTTCATGTTTTGATGTGTTCCTGCGTGGGTATGCATGAGTGTGTGTGTGTATAGGTCTGTGTGTATATTTATGTGCATGTTTGTGCATATGTGTATGCATGTGTTTGTGTTTTTTTGTGCATGCATATTTGTGTGTGCATGTGTGTGTTCACATGTGTGTATGCATTTGTGTATGTATGCTTTCGCATGTTTGTTTGTATGCTTGTTTATACGTACATTTAGTGTGTGTGCATGTTTATGTTTGTATGCATGTGTGTGTATGTTTGTGTATATTTGCATGTGTGCGAGTTTGTGTGTGGGGGTGTGTTCAACATGTGTGTATGTAGGCGTGTTTATCTCTTGTGTATGCATTGCATATGTTAGTGTTTGTGTATATGCATATGTGTCTTTGTGTGCATGCTTGTGTATGTAGGTGCCAAGAAAGTCTTTTCTTATACATTTGTCTGTATGTGTGTGCTTGTGCACATGTGTGTGCACATGTGGGTGTGCAAGCATGTGTGTTTTTCTATGCATGTGCATGTGTGTGTGTGTGCATATGAATGTGTTTGTACACTAGCACATGTGCATGTGTCTTCATACATTTATGTGTCTTTATGCAAATGTGTTCATGAGTACACATGTGTATGTGCCTGTGCATATGTGTGCATGGGTTTGTGAGTTTGTGTCAATGTGCATAGATGTGCATGTTTGTGTATCTATGCTTATGGGTATGAGCATCTATGCATTTGTGTGATTACATGCTTTTGTTTGAGCACACATGTTTCTAAATGTATATTCATGTTCTTATTTGTAGATGGTCAATAGAGAGAGTGTGTGTACGTGTATTTTCTTGCTTATTTGTGCTTATATATCAATTTGTACTTGTATGTGTGTGAGGATGTTTGTGTGTTTGCATGTGTGTGTGTGCATTCTTGTGTGTGTATCTAAGAAATTATGCATGGGCATGTGTGGCTGTGTTTGTGTATGTGTGTGCATGTATGCTCATGTGTGTTTGGGGGGGTCTATGTCTATACATATATATGTGCGTGTGTTTAATGTGCATGTGTGTACGAGTGTCTTTGTGGCTTTGTGTGTGCGTGAGAAGGTGCATATGCATGTTTATGTGTGCATATATGTGTGTATGTGTGTACAATCATGTGCAAGCCTATGTATTATGCATGTGCATGCATGTGTATGTGCGTGCGTGCACATGTGTACATGTGAGTGTATCGTTGCATGTGTGTAAGCATGCATATATGTTGTATGTGTATGTGCATGTTTAGTTATGTGTATGTGCATCTATGGTTACGTGTGTGTGCATGGGCATGACTATGTCTAGGTGTGTGTGCATCTATGTGTACGTGTGTGTGTGTTTCGACATGCATGCATGTGTTTGTGTATATGTGTGTATGTGTGAGTACATCGATGCATGTATATGTGTATGTGTGTGTGTGCATGCATGTGCATGTGTGAGTTCATGTGTGTTTGTGCACTTAGGTGTCTATGTGCATGGGTGTGCATGTGCATGTGTGTACGTGTGTGTGGTGTTGTGTGCACATACACATGTGTGTGTGAGTGTGTATGTGTTTTTATGTGAGTCTGTATGTGTGTGTAGATGGGTGCTTGTGCATGCGTACATGCATGTGTGTAACTACATGCACATATGTGCTTGTGTGTGTATACATTAGTGTGTTTAGGTGTGTTTATGTATGTGTATGTACTTGTGCATGTGTGCATGTCTATATGCGCATGCACATGTTTACACATTCCTATGTATGAGTATGTATAGGTGTATATGTGTGTGTATGTATCTACAAATGTATGCTTGTGAGTGCTCCTGCCTATTTGTGAGCAAGTGTTTGTGCATGTTTGTGTGCTTATGCATGTGTATGTGCATGCCTATGTGTGTGTTTGTGTGTGGATTAGGATACTTATTTATGGGTATGTGTTCATTGGTGTGCTTGCATGAGCATGTGTGTACACGTGTGTGTGTGTGTGTGTCTATGTGTGAACGTGTGTTTGTTTGTTAATCTGTGTTCTAGTGTAGAAACATTTGTGTGTGTGTTTATGTTTGTTCATGGCCATATGTGATGTGTAAGTGTGAACGTATGTGTTTGTGTGTGAGTGTCCATGCATGTGTGCATGTATATACATGTGTGTGTGTGTATGTCTCTACATATTTGTGTATGTGTGTGTGTGTATTTTTATGTGCTTGCTTTTCTGCATGCTTGTGCATCTGTATTTATGTGTCTGTGTATGTATGTATCTTTGTTTTTTTGTGTGTGTGAGAAAGTATGCATGCATGTTTTTGTGTGTGCAATCATGTACAAGCATGTTCATATGCACATGTTCATGCATGTGTTTGTGCATGTGTGCACATGTGTGCATTAAAAGTGCATAGGTGCATATGTGAGCATACATGTATGTGTGCATTGGTATGTGCATGTGTGTGCATGTATAGTTATATGTATGTGCATCTATAGTTATGTGTGTGTGCATGGGTGTGACTGTGTCTAGGTGTGTGTGCATTTATGTGTACGCACGTGCGAGTGTGCATGCGTTTGTGTGTGTGTGATCATGTGTGCATGTGTGAGTACATTAGTGCATGCATATGTGTATATATGTGTGTTTGCATGCATGTGCCTATGTGAGTTCATGTGTGTGTGCATGCGTGTATTTGTATGTGTGTGACTATGTGAATGAGGATGAATATGTGTGTGTGGACATGTATGTGGTGTCTATGTGCACACACACATGAGTGCGTGTGTGCATGTGACTGTATATGTGGTGTAGGTGGGGGCATATGCATGCATGCATGCATGTGTGTAACTGCATACACATGTGTATTTGTGTTTGTATGCATTAGTGTGTTTAGGTGTGTTTGTGCTGTATATGTATTTGTGCTTATGTGCATGTCTATATGTCCATGCATATGTTTACACATTCCTATGAATGAGTGTATATGGGTGTATCTATGTGTGTGTGTGTACATACAAATGTATGCATGAGTGTGCACTTGTCTATTGGTGAGCATGTGTGTGTGTGTGTGTGTAAATTTTTGTGTGAGCATGTTTGTATGCTTCTGAATGTGTATGTGTGTGCATGTGTGTGTGTTTGTGTATGCATCAACATGCTTATCTATGGGTATGTGTGCATGTATGTGTGTTTGTGTGTGTGCATCAGCATACTTATCTATGGGTGTGTGTGAATTAGTGTTCTTGTGTGACCATTTGTGTACACATATGTGCATCTCTAAGTGTGAATGTGTGTTTGCTTGTGAATCTGTGTTCTAGTGTAGGAACATTTTTGTGCATGTCTATGTTTTTTCATGGGCACATGTGATGTGTAAGTGTGTATGTGTTTGTTGTGTGTGTGTCTATACATATTTGTGTATATGTGTCTGCATTTTTGTGTGCTTACTTTTCTGCATGCTTGTGCATGTGTATGTGTGTGTCTATGTATGTGTGTTTGTGCATGAGTGTGTTTGTGTGTGGGTGTTTGTGTACATGTGAGTACACAAGTGTTTGTGGCTTTATGTGTGCATGTGTGTCTGTGCTTGCATGTCTATGTGTGTGCGAGTGTGGGCATGTATGTGTGTGTGTTTGTTCGTGGGGGTGCACATGTGCATGTATGTATGTGAATATATGTGTTTGTGAGTGTCTTCATGTGCATCTATTCATGTTATTATGTGTGTGTATTTGTGTGTGTGTGTGTGTGTGGGTGGGAATGAGTGTGTGCATCTATGTGTGTATGTGTGGTTGTGTGTGTGGGTGTGTTCATGTATACCAAAGTGAATGTGTTCAAGTGCATGTGAGTTTCTATGTGTATGTGTTCTTGTTCTTATCTGATTGTGGGCATATAGCTGTGCACATGTGAGTGGTTGCATGTATGTGTGCATGTGTGTGTGTGTTTGTGAATGCACATGTCTGCTTGTGAGTTTGTGTTCTGCATGTGTGTTTGTGCATGTGTGGGTGTATATATGTGCATGTGTGCATATGGGTTTTTTTATATGGACTTCACATGTGTAGATCTGTGTTCATGTGCATGTGCATACATGTTCTTGTATGTGTATGATAGTGGATCACTATGCACATGCGTATGCATGTTTGTGTAGTATGTGCAACTATTTGCATGAATGTCTATGTGTGTGTGTGTCTACATGAATGTACATATGTGCATGTGTATGTATGTGTGTGTGCGTGCATACAATCATGCATGTATACGTCTATGCATGCTGCATGTGAGTGCGTGCATATGCATGTGTGTCTATGTACATTGGCATGTGTGCGAGTGCATGTGTGGATGTGTGGGTGTGCATCTATTTAAGCATTTTACATTTGTGTTCATGTGAGGGTATGTGTATGTATATACGAGCATGCTTCTGTGTTTGTGTGTGTGCACATGTGTCTGGGTGCATGTGTGTGTGATTGTATGTGTGCAAGCATGTGTGTGTTTTCATGCTTGTGTGCATGTGTGTGGGTGTGTGTGTGCATGTCTATATGGGTTTCTATTTAAGCATGTGTGTCTATTTGTGCATGTGCATGTGTACGAGTCAAGATATACTTGTGTGGGTGCATATGTGTTTGTTCATGTAAGTGTGTGTATGTTTGTGTGTGAGTTTATAACTATGTGTGTAGGTGCAAGTATGTGTGATTGCATGGGTAAGCAAGTGTGTGTTTGTGTGTGCATGTGCATGTGTGTTTTTATGTCTATTTTATGTGCATGAGTTTGTGTGTCTTTATGTGTGTGTGTGTGCATTTGTGTGTGTATATATATGCATGTGTTTGTGCATAAGTGCATATGCTTGTGAACAAGTGCATGTGTATGTGCATGTGTGAGTGTGAGTGCATGTGTGCATATATGTTTATGAGTGTATGCATGTGTGTTTGTGCATCCATGTGTGCATCTATGTGTGTGTGTTTGCATAAGTCTCTGTGTGTGTGTGTGCATTTATTTTTAGAGTGCATGCACATGTGTGCTTATGTAAGCAAGTGTGTGTGTGTGTGTGTGTGTTTGTGCATATGTGTGTTTGTATGTGCATATGTGTCTATGTTAGTGCATGTGTGAGTGTGTGTATGAGTATGTGTGCATGTATACATGTGTGTATATGTGTGTGCATGTATGTGTGAGTGTGAATTTGTCTATGTGCATGTGTGTGCATGCATGTCTGTGTGCATGTTTATGTACTCTTTGTATGTATGTGTGTATGTATGTTTTTGAGCCTATGTGTGTGTACTTGTGCATGTGAGTATGCATGGACTTATGTGATCATATCCGTTTGCATGTGTGTGTGTGGGTGCATCTACATGTGTCGGTGTGAGTTTGTGTGTGCATGTTTGTGTGTATGTGCATGAATATGTGTGTTTCAGCATACGTGCATGTGTGTGTGTGAATGAGGGCACATGTGTGTGTAGGTCCATGAGTCTGCTTTTTTGTGTGTCCATGTTTGTGTATACATATCTATGATTGTGCGTGTGTGTCTACATGTGTGAGCATGTGTGCATGTGCATGAAAGCATGTGTGTGTAGGAGCCCCATATGTGTGTGTATGTGCCTGCATATTTGTGCATGTTTGAGTTTTTGTGTTAGTATGTGTGCTTGTTTGTGGTTGCTTGTGTGAGGGTGTGATCATGTAGGCATGTGTGTGCATGTGTACTTGTGTGTGTTTGTGTGTGTGCATATGAGTGCATGCATATGTATGTGAGTGCATGCATGAGAATATGCATGTGTTCCCATGTGCATGTATGTTTTTGTGCATGTATGTGTGCATGCATGTGTGTGGGAATGCCTTAGTATGTGTGTACATGTGTGTAGGTTTGTGCATGTGTTTCTATGTTTGTGTATGTGCATGTGTGTTGTGTTCTAATCTATATGAGTGTGTTTGTGTGGGTGGGCATGTCTATGCACATGGATATACATATGTCTATATGTTTGAGTGTTTGTGTGTGTGTGCATGTGTATGCGAGTGTAGTTGTACATGTATAAGTGTGTGCATATTTTCCTTTTCATGTGTGTGTCTACATTCACATGTGTGTATATGTGTTTGTGAGTGCAACTTAGTGTGTGTTCTTTCGTGTGCATTTTATGTGCATTGTTATGTTTGTGCATATGTGTGAGCATGTACATGTGTTGGTGTGTTTGAGCATGTGTGTGTGCATGTATGCCGATGCATGTGTGTGAGTGATTGTGTATGTGTGTATGTGTGTGTGTGTTGTGCATGTGAGCCATTTTATACATGTGTGTGAGTACTCATGCATGTGTGTATGTGATTGTGCATGCAGGTGTGCATACATGTGCTTGTGTGCATTCCCGTGTTTGTGTTCCTATTCCAGTATTTTTGGGTGTTTACATGTTCATATATGTGTGTGCATGTGTTCATGGGTTCGCATGTGTGCTTGCATGCGTGCATGTGCATGTGTGTGTTTGTGCATATGTGTGCACATGATTTATCCCTATGCATGAGCATCTGCATGTGTGTGTGTATGCATGCGTCTGTGCTCATTTGTTTATGGGCACATGAATATTTATGGTTGTCCATGTCTCTGCATGAATGTGTGCAAGAGCATGTGCATACATATATATGTGTGTATGTGTCTATGTGCATGTTCATGTGTGTGCATGGGTGTATGTGTGTATGTGTATGTGTGCATACATGTGTGCATGTGTATTTGTGCATGTGTATATGCATGTTATATGTGTATGTGTTTGTGTGTGAATAGGTGTGTCTTTGTGTGTGTGTTCATGTATGTGCAAGGGTAGTTTTGCATGTGTATGCGTGCATGTGCTCGTGTATGCATTTTTGTTTGTGTTAGTGTGCATATCTGTGCATGTGAGCATGTGTGTGTTTGTTTATGTGAACATGTGTGTGCATTTGTGTGTGTGTGCATTTAAGCCTATTTGGATGTCTTCATGTGCATGCATGTAGGTATGCATGTCTATCTGATTGTATGTGCATGCACATATGCGTGCATTTGTGCGTGCATATGTATGAGTGTTAGTGTGTCCGTGTGCATGTGCCTCTGCATGCATGTATGTATGCGTGTGCTTGTGCATACAAATATGTGTTTGTGTGTGTGTGTGTATGAGCGTGCTTGTGTGCGCATGTGTATGTGCATTTGTGTGTATGAGCATACATGTGTGTGCATGTGTGTGTGTGTGTGCATATGTGTGCACATGTATGTATTCTTCTATGTTTGTGCTTGTGCATGTATGTGTGCTTGTGCATTTGTGTGAAAGTGCTGCAACATGTTTGTGCATGGGTACATGCATGTGTGTTTATCTTTGTGTGAGTGTGTGTGCATTTGTGAATGTTAGCATGCATGTGTGTGTACATGTTTATGCATGTGTGTATGTTCATGCGTTTGTGTGCAGATGTGTGTGTGAATGTGCCTTTTTGTGATTGTGCATGTGTGCTTACTTATGTGTGCATGTGCATGAGTGTGTTAATGTGTCCATAAATGTGTGTGTGTGTGTGCATGTGTTTTCATATATGAGTGCCTGTGTGCACGTATGCGTGTTTGTTTGCATATTCATATGAGAACGTGTGTATATGTGTTTGTTTGTATCTATGTGTGTTCATATGTGTATGCATCTGTGTGTTTGCATCTGCAGGTTAATGCACTCACATATGTATATGCATGCATGTGTATGTGTGTGTTTGCATGCATGTGTGTGTGTGCATATGTGTTTGCATTTGTTTCTTCCTGTCTATGTGCATACACATGTGTGTTTATGTTTGTGCATGCACACATGTTTGTGTATGTATATACAATTTTATGTGCATATGAGTGTACATATGCATGTGCTTTTGCAAGTGTATGGGTGTGTGTGCTTGTACTTGCATGCATATGTGTGCATGTATTATTGTGCATGTTCATGTGTGTGTGATTATGTGCATATGTGTGTGTGCATGTGTATATGTATGCATGTGTATGTTTGTGCTCATGTGTTATTGTATATGCATTGTTTGTGCATGTGTGTATGTGGCTATGTGTGACTGTGTGTCCATGCATATGTGCACGTCTTTGTGTTTTCTTGGGTGTGTGGTTGTGTGGGTGTGTGTGTGTGCAAATATGTCTATGTGTTTGTGCCCATGCATGTGTCGTTGGCTTATTTGAGTCTTTGTTATTGTGTTTATGCATTTGTGAGCATGTGCTTATGTGTGTTTGTGTGTATACATGCATGTGTATGTGGATGTTCATCTGTTTGTGAGTGCATGTGTGTGCATCCATGTGCTTACGTGCATGTGTGTGTGCATGCATGTGTGTTTGTGTGTATGTTTGTGTGCGCTTATGCATGTGTTTATATGTGTGCGTGTGGGTGTTTTTGGGTTTCCAAGGGTGTGCATGTGTGTGTGAGTGTGTATGCCTATGCGTGTTAGTGTGTGTGGGTTTGTGTATGTGCATTTGTGTTTGTGCAAATAAGTGGGTGTTTATTCATGTGCATGCATGTGTGTGTTCATGTGCATGTTAATGTGTGAGTGTGTTTGGTGTGCATGTAAGTTCATTTGTAAGTGCATGGGTATGAATGTGTGTGTGCATGTACATGTGTGTGCCTGGCTATGCATGTGTACATTCATGTGCATATGCTTGCATGTTTGTGTGTCTATCTTTATGGCCTACTATGTGTATTTGTGTTTATGTGTGTGTGTATGTGTGTTCTTGTGCATATGTATATTTGTATGCATATGTTTGCTTTGTCGTGCATGTGGGTAGTTGTGTGACTCTTTGTATGTATGTGTGTGAGTGCATTTGTGTGTGCACATGTAGGTGCATATGTGTGCACACCTATATTCATGCTTGTGTAAGTGTGTGTGTGTCTACTTGTGTGCATGTGCATATGTGTGCATCTATGTGTGTGAGCATATGAGTGTGTGCATGCGTGTATGCATGTATGCATGTTCATGTGGCTGCATGGGCATCTGCATGTGTTTGTGTCCATGCATGCATATCTGTGTGCTTGTGTGTGCATGTATGTTTCTCTTTATTCATCTATGTGTATGTATGTGTGCATGTGCATATGCATGTGTCTATACACGTGTGAGTTTGAGTGTGTCTATGTGCGTGGACGTGTGCAAGCATGTGCACACATGTGTGTGTACATATGTGCACTTTTCTGTCTTTATCTATGTATGTGTTGTTTTATATGTGTGTACATAATTTTTATCTTTATATGTATGTGCTTGCATGAGTTTTTGTGCATATTACATGTGCATGTGCATGTGAGTATGAGCCTACACAAGCAATTGTATGTGCATGTGTTTTTGTGCATATGTTTATGTGTGTATGTTCGTTTGTATGTGTGTGGTTGTGTTTCTATGTTCATTTGTGTCTCCTTTAATGGTCATGTGTGTTGGTTTGTTTGGATGTTTGTGTGCTTACACATTTACATATGTGTGTGTGTGGGTGCATGTGTTTATGTGCCTATTAGCATGTGTGAGTGCAAGCATGCATGTGTATGTGTGAGCATCATTCCTTTCAGGGGCATGTTTTTTAGCATGTTTGTATGCGATTTTGCATGCACATACCCAATTGTGTGCATGTCTTTGTGTGAGTGTGTTTGTGTGTGTGTATTTGTGTGTGTGCATAGATGTATGTATTTGAGTGTGCTTGTCTACTTGTGTTTTATATGCGTGTGCATTGGCATGTGCTTACAAGTGTGTGTTCTCATGCTTCCATTTGTGTATGTGTTTGTGTGTTTGCCTGTGCGTGTGTGTGTGTGTATGTGCATACATGTGTGAGTGTGTGTGCATGTGTGTATGTCCATGTGTATGTGTGCATATGTTTTCCTTGTGTGTTTTCTTGTTTGTCGACATGTGTATGTGCTTGAGCATATTTGTGTGCATGTGTGTGTGTCCAAGTGCTAGTGTGTGTGTGTGCATTTTCATGTTTGTGTGTAGGTTCACATGTGTTTATAAGTGTGTGTGTGTGTGTGTGCTTTCTTGACTATGTGTGATTATAAGTGCTTGTATTTGCCAACATGTGTTTAAGTGCATGTATGCTTGTGTGCCTATGTGGATATGTGTGAGTGGGTGTGTGAGTGCATGTGAGTGTCTATACATGCTAGTCTTTGTGTGGGTGCATGCATATATGCTTCTATACCTCAATTGCATACATATGTGTGCAAGTGAGTTTGTGTGGGTGTGTGCTTGTGTTTGTGTATATTTGTAGTATGTTCATGTGTGTGTGTGAGTGTGTGCTTGTTTGTGTGGCTATGTATACTTTTTTCTTACAAGTTTATTGGCATGTGCATGTATATGTGTGTACATGTATGTTTGCATATGTGTCTAGTTGAAAGTGCATGTGACTGTACATGTTTTGGTGCACGTGTCTACACCATGTGTGCATTTGCATGTGCTTGTGCACTTGTGTGTGTGAGCATTTGTGGATCTACATGTGTGTGGGTGTGTTCATTCATATTTGTGTACATGCACACTTATGTGTATATGTATGAGCATATGTGCATGTGTGTATTTTTATTTGTGCATGTGTGTGTTTGTGTGCATGTGCTTATGTGCATTTGCAGTGTGTGTGCGTGGGTGCGCATGTGCATGTGTGAATCTATGTGCGTGCAAGAGTGCACACTTGTGCATGTGTACGTGCGTGTGTGTGTGTGTGTTCATGTGTGTAAGTGTGCATGTATTCTTGTGGGTGTGTGCTTGCATGCATCTATTTGTGTATAGGAGTGTGTGTTCACTTATGTGAAAGCATGGGCATGTTTCTACATGTTGTATGCATACATGTGCTTGTATGTGTGTGCATTTTGCATGAGTATGTTGTGTGAGTGTGTGTGCGTGGGTGTATGAGCATGTCTGCATCTTTTTCAATGAGTGCACATGCTTGCACATGTGTGTGTTTGTGCATGCATTTGCATGTGAGTGGGTAGTGTGTGTGTGCATGTATGTGTATATGTCTATGTATTTGTATATGTGAGTGTGTGTGCATATGTGCATTTCTGTAGACATGTGTGTTGTGTGTGTAGAGGCATGTATGAGTCTACATGTGTGTGTTTACATGTGTGCATGTGTTGGTGCTTGTCTATGTGCAAGAATGTGCATGTGTGTGTGTGTGCATGTCTCCATGTGCATTTACATATACATGGACGTGTGTGTGCATGCGTGCTTGAATCTTAGTGTGTGTGCTTGAATCTTTTACATGTGTGTATGTATATGTGCATTTATGCATTCATGTGTGTTTTGCATTTGTGTGAGTGTGTGATCATGTGCACAGGTGAGTGAGTTCAAGAGTGTGTGTGTGCCTACGTGCATTCACATGTGTGTGTGTGGGTGCATACTTAGGTGTTCATATGTGTGTGTCCATGTGCGTGTAGGTGTGCTAGTGTCCATCCATGTGCATGTAGGTGTGCTAGTGTGTGAATCTTTGCTTGTGCATTTGAGTGTGTGCATGGCCATGTGTGTGTGTGCATGTACAAGTGCATATGGGTGCATGTGCATGTGTGTGAATGCTAATGTACATGCATTTATATGTGTGTTTATGCATTTGTGTGCATATAAGGATGTTCATGTGCATGTACATGTGTGCATATGCATGTGTGTGTGGGTACGCATTTGTGTGTATGCATTCGTAAGTGCAATTATATGCATTCGTGCGTGTTGGTTTGTTTGTGCTTATAAGCAAATGTGTGTGCGTGTCTGCTCAGGCGTGCATGTGTGTGTGTATGTGTGTTTGCATGCTTGCATGCATGCGTGTGTAGGTGCAAACATGTGTTTGTCCACATGTGTGTGAGTGTGTATGTCTATGTGTCCGTTTACATATATGTGTGTTCATGTATGTTTGTAAGCCTATCTATTTGTATGCATGTGTTTCTATGCATGTGTATGTGTGCTAGTGTGTTTGCACAAGTGTACGAATGTGTTTATGTGTTGGTGTGTTGATGTGTGTGTGTGTACATACTTGGGTTTGTATGTGCATACATGTGTGTACATTTGTGTGAGTGAGTGTGTGTGGCATTTCTTGTGCAACTGAGAATGTGTGTGGGTGTGAGTGTTTGTGTGTGTGTGAGTGCATTTGAGCATGGGCATGCATGTCTGTGCTTATGTGCATGCATTTTGTGTATGCATTTGTGCACATGTATGCATGTGAGGGCATGCCTTTGTATATGCATGCCTATGCATGTGCGTGGGTACACATGTGTGCATGCAGATGCAAGTGCATACATGATTACACATGTGTGTTCATGTGTCAATGCATGTGAGTTTGTTTTCCTAGGCTTGTGGGTGTGTGCACATGCATGTGTGTGCATGCATGATTGTGTTTGTGTGCATGTGCATTTCTTCGCATGCTTGCATGTATATATGTGTGTTTGCATGCTTGCATTCATGTGTGTGTGTGTGAATATATGTGTTTGTCTATGTCTTTGCATGTGTCTGTGTGTGTACATGTCTATGTGCCAGTGTGTTTGTCTATGTGCATGTCTATATGTGTATGAGTGCCTGCATTTGTGAATGTGTACTTGTGCATTTATTGTGTGTGCATCTATGAACATGTGTGAATGTGTTAGTGTGTGTATGTGCATGTGTGTATGCATGTATGTTATCATGCAAGTGTGCTTGTGTGTATGTGTGTATGTGTTTATGTCTATATGTGTATATGTGTTTGTGCTTGTACTTGTGCCTGAATATGTGTGTGTATGTGTACATGTGTGGACGTGTGTGTGCCTAGGTGCTTATGCACTTATGCGTGTATGTTTGTGTGCCTACATGTGTGTGTGTCTTTTTGTATGTGTGTGCATGCATGTGTATGTGAGTTCATAGGTGTATGCATATCTATATGTGTTTGTGTGCTAGAATATGTCAATGTGTGGGTGCTTGATTGTGTGTGTGTAAGTGTGTGTGCATGTGTATGTGTGCCTCTACATGTGTTTTTGTGCATGTGCATATATGGTTATGTGTATTTGTTTGATCATCTATGTTTGTGTGTGAGTCTTAATGTGCAAGTGTGTGTACATTTATGTGTGTGCTTGTGTATGCATGGCTATGCACTTGTGTGTATGTGCATGTGTATGTGTATGTGGATTTAGGGGTGTGTTTATATGCATGTGTTTGTATCTATTCATTTGCATGTGTGCACATGTCTGTGTGGGTGTGTGTGTGTGTCTATGTTAATGTGTGTGGCTATGTGTGGGTATTTCTATGTGTGCATGTGTGTGACTCTATATGAGTGCATTTGTGTGCTTGTATGTGTGTGTTGTATGTGTGTTTAAGACTATGAGCTTGTGCATGTATGTTTGTGTGTGTATATGTGTGTGCATGTGCATGTGCATATAAAAACATTTTTGTGTGTGCATGTGTTTGTGTGTCTATGTGCCTATGTGTGCATGTGCATGTGTGAGTGTGTGCGTGCATGTGTACATTTATGAGTGTAATAGTGCATGTGCATGCATGTGTGCATGTCGGTACATGTGTGTGTTTGTGAGAGCATTTGTTTTTGTGAGTGAGAGTGCATCCATGTGTTGATGTGTGCATGTTTGTAGACATGAGTTTGTGTGTGTTTGTGTTCCTGTGTGTGCTTATGTGTACATGTATGTGTGTTTGCTTATGTATGCATGTGTATATGTGTATGCATGTGTGTGTTTATGGTTTTGTATGTGTGCACAGGTGCATGCATGTAAGTGTGCATGCATGTATGTGTTTGTGTGTATAGTTGAGTTTTTGGGTATTTGTACATGTGCAAGTGTGGGTGGCTATGCATGAGTGCATTGTGTATTTGTGTGCACGCGATCACAAGTGTGTGAGTGTGGGTGTGTGCTTGTGTGCATTTTTGTGTGCATGTATGTGTATGTAGGATTATATTCATGTGTCTTGTACTTGTGTTTGCATGTATGTGTGCATGTGCATGTGTGCCAATATGCACATGTGTGATGGTGCATGTGTCTGCTAGTGCACACACATGTGTGGGTGTACATGTGCATATGAGTGTGTGCATGTACGTATGTGCATATTTATATGCATGTTTGTGCATGTGTGTGTGCATGTGTCTATGTGTGTGTGCATATGTGTGTGTACATGAGTGTGCATACACATCTGTGCACGTGTATATGTGTATGTGCTTATGAGTGCTTGTGCTTGTGAGTGCGTGTGGACATTTGAGCATGTTAGCATGTGTTTTCACTTATGTAAGAATTCATGTGTGTATTTTTGCATCTGTGAGTGTGTGCATGAGTATGTGCATGTGTGTGTGTGTGCTGGTGTGCATAGAGGCTTGTGTGTGTATGTTTGTGTATGAATGTGTGTACATTTGTGTATATATGCATGTCTACATGCACATGTGACCTATATGAGTGAGTGTGTGTGTGTGTGTGTGTTTTTTTTTGTGTGCACATGTATGCACTAGTTTGTTTGTGAATGTGTCTATGAGTTTGCATGTGAGTGTGCATGAGTGTGTGCATGCTTGTACATATGTATGTGTGTGCACTTGTAGGTGTGTGTGTGCATGCATGCATGTGTGCATGTGCATGTGACTGTGTGTATGTATGTGTGCAAGTTTGTGTATTTCTATGTGTGTCTTTATTTTTGCATGTAAATGTGCTTATATTTATGCATGTGTGCATGAGTGAGGGTGCATTTGTGTGTGTGTGTGCATATTAGTTGGTGGTTGCAAACATGTGTGTAAGTGTGTCTATGCATGTTTGTGTGTTAGCATCTATGTGCACATTTTTTTTTGTGTCTGTGTGTGCATTTATATGCATGTGTGTGTGTATGTATGAGTGTGTGTATGTTTATTTATGCATGTATGGTTGAGCATGTGTATGCTTGTGTGCATGCAGTCTTGTGTCTGTCTTTTTATGTGTGTTTGTGTGTGTGTGTGCATGCGCACGTGTGAGAGTATGTGTGTGCATCTGTGCACAGATGCTTTGGTGCATGTGTGTGCATACATGAGTGTGTGTATATGCACATGCATGTTTCTACTATGTGTGTTGTTGTGTATATGTGCATGTTTGTGTACGTGTTAACATGCATGTGTATACATGTGTTTATGTGTGTGTGTGGGTGGGTGTGTTTTTGTGTGTGTATGGGTGTTTATGTGTGCATAAATGTGTTCATGTATATGTGTGAATGTGTAATTGTGAATGTTGGTGTATGCATGTGTGCTTATTTGCATGCATTTGTGTGTGTGTGTGTGTGTGTATGTGCAAGTGTATGTATGAGTGTGCATCTATGTATGCATGTGTTTTTGTCTGTGTGCTTATGAGTTGGAGCATGTGTGTATGCATTCAAGTGTGTATGTGCACTTGCTTGTATGCATGCATGTGCATTGTGCATGTGAGTGTGTGCATGTCAGTGGGCATGTGTGAAGGTGTGTATAAGTGTGTGTGCGTAAGTGCTTGTTTGGGTGTGTGCTTATGTGTGTCCACTTGTCGATGTGTGTGTGTGTGCATGTGTGAGTGCAAGTGTACATGTGTGCATCTATGCACATATGCTTGGGTGCATGTGTACATATGCATATGTTTACATTTGTATTTGCACATGTGTGCATGTGTGTGTGCTGTTTGTACATATGTGTAGAAGTGTGTGTATATGTGTATGTGTATATGTGTGAAAATTTGTGTGTGTGTCTATGCATGTGCACTTATGTGTATGTGTATGTGCATGAGTACATGTGATTCTATGTATATATATGCATGTGTGTGTGTGTATGTGCTTATGTGTGTATCTGAGTGGGTGCATGTGTGCATGTACATGTGTGTACATGTATATGTATGTGTGTTTGTGTGTTATACATGTGTGTTTTTTGTGGTTGTGGGTTTGTGTATGTGTGCATATGTGTTGGTGTGTGTTTATGTGCATGTGCTTATATGTGTGCATGTGTGTTCCTATGTTTATTTGTTTTTGTTAGTGAGTGTGCATGAGTTTTTGTTTTTGTCCTTATCTCTCTGTGTGTATGCATCTACATGCATGCACAGGTTTGTGTGTGTAGGTGTGTGTGTGTGTGCATGAGAATGTGTGTGTGTGTGTCTATATACATGTGTTTGTTTGTGTAAGCATGTGCACATGCATGTGTACACCTACATATGTGAGTGTGTGTTTATTTGTGTACATGCACAAAGGAGTGTGTGCTTTTGTTCATGTGCATATGTGTGTGCTTTCATGTGTGTCCGTGTGTTTTGGTGTTCACATGTGTACGTCTATGTGCAAGAGTGCATATTTGTGCATGAACATAGACACATGTGTGTGTATATGTGTGTGATCATGTGCATGTGTTTGATAATGCATGTGTTTATGGGTATCTAAACATGTGTGCATGCATGTGTTTTCATGTGAGTTTGTCTATTTGTGCTTGTGTGTGTGTGTCTGTGCATGTGCATATATTTGAGTATCCATGTGTATGCATGTAGGTATGCATGTGTGTGAGTTTTATTGCACCCATTTGTTTGGGTCCATGCATGCATGTTTATGCATATGTGTGTTTGTGCATGTGCATGTTCATATGCATGTGTCAATGTGTGTTTGCTTATACATGTGTGTGTGCCTATGCATGTGTGTGCACTCACATATGTGCATATATACATCTAATTGTGCAAGTGTGAGTTTGTGTGCTTGTGAGTATGTGCGTGTGTGCTTTTATGCTTTTGTGGATGCATGTTTGTCAACATATGTTTGCATGGATCTTTTTGTGTGTGTGAATGTAGGCATGCATGTGAATGTATTTGTGCCTATATTTGGGTGTATGGATGAGCGTGTCTGCATATGTCCATGTGTGATCGTGTGTGTCTATGTGCATGCATGTGTGCATACATGGGTGTGTGTATGTATGTGGTCATTTGTGTGTCTTGTGTGTGTTTTTATGCATGCATGTGTGTGGGTTTGAGTGGTAGCATAGGTGCATGTGTGTGGATACATGTGTATGTGAGTGTGCATGCATATGTGTGTATGTGTGCACATGTGTGTGAGTTTTGTGTGCATGTGTCTATGTGTGCATGTATGTAGGCGTACATATGTGCGAACATCTGTGTATGCATGGTTGTGTGTGCATGTGCCTATGTGTGATTGCATTTGTGTGTGTGTTTGTGCATGTGTATACATGTTTGTCTACATGTGTGTTTTTAATTTGTGTGCATGCAAGCTTGTGTATGTGTGTGTGTGTTTGTGCTTGTATTTGTGTTCGTGTGTGTGTATATGTGAATTCCTATGTCTATTTATATGTGTGTGTGTGCACAAGCATCTTAGTAGGAATGCATACATATTTTTTAGCATGTGTGTGTGTATATTTGTGTGCACATTTATGTGCATGTCTATAAGTGTATGAGATTTTGCACCTGTGGGTGTGCTCATGCATATGTGAGCCTGTATGTTAGCTAGTACATGTATGTGTGACTAGATTTATGTGCATATGTGTATGTGCGCTTGCATGTTGGTTTGTGCATGTTTTCATGTTTGTGCATGTGTGTGTGTGGGTGTGCATTTGTGTTTGCCTAAGAGTATGCATGTGAGTGTTCGCATGTGCATGTGTGTGTGGGTAAGTATATATGTGTGTGTGTGGGAGGAAATGTTTATGTACACCCATATACACGTGAGTGTGTGCATGTGTGTAAACATCTATGTGGGAATGAATATGTGTGTTTGTGCATGTGCATGTGAGAGTATGTTTCTATATCTATGCCTTTAAGTGTGTGCATCTGCATGTGTCTATCTATGGGTGTGTGTAATATGCATGCTGTCATGCCTGTGTGTGTTCATGTGTGTGAGTTTGTGTGCATGTGAATTGTGTATTAGTTTGGACCGATGTGTATATGTTCGTGTTTGTGGGCATGTGCATGCATGTGTCTTTGTGTGCACACGTTTATGTGGATGTGTGCATGCATGTAAGTGTGTGTATGCATACACGTGCACATGTGTGCTTGGGTTCACATTTATGTGTGTGCATACATGTGCATGTGTTTGTATGTGTGTGTGAGTGTGCATGCATGCTTGTGTTTGTATGTACATATATGCATGTGTCTATAAGTGTTCATATTTATGTGTCTAAGTGTACACATGCTTGTTCTAATGTTTGTGCATGTGTGTGTGTGTGTCTATGTTTGTATGTGTGTGGATATGTGCTTACATGTGTGTGGTTGTACATGTTTATGTGTGTTCGTGTGTATGTACATGTTTATTTGTCTTTGTGTGAGTGCATACATGTGTTCGTGTGTGTGTGCATGTGAGTGCATGGGTGCAGATGTGTTTGTATGCATCTATGCATGCAAGTGCAAGTAAGTGTGTATTTTTATGTTTGTGTGTGCAAGCATGTATGTGTTCTTGTGTGTGTATGTGCATGTGTGGTTGCATTTGTGTGTGTGCATGTGTTTGTTTGTATGTGGGTGTGAGTGTGTATAGGTGTGTGTGCACATATTTGTGTATCTATGTGTGCATGTGTGTGTGTGTGCATATAACAAAGTGGATATGTATGCATGTGTGCATGTGTGTGCATGCATGAGTGCATGCATGCATGTGTATATGTGTGTGTGCTTTAGTGTGTTTGGGTATGTGCCCATATGTTGATGTTTGCATATGCATGCTCATGTGTGTGCATGCCTGTGTGTGAGTGTATATATGTCTCTGTGTGGCATGTATATGTATGTGTGAGTGCATCTGCTTGTGTGTGTCTGTGTGCATTAATGTGTTCAATTACATTTGGGTATGTGTGCATATGAGTGCAAGATTATGCATGTTAGCATGTTTTCATGCTCATGCATGTCTATTCATGTGCATATGTGTTTATGCATGTGCATTTGTGTGTAAGTTTTTGTATGTTTAGCCATGTGCATTTGCAACTATATGTGTGTGTGTATGATGGTACCTATCTGTGTGTGTATATATGCATATTCATATTCATGTGTTTGTGTACTTTGGTTATGTGTGTTTTCTTATGTGCATGTGGATGTGTGTGCATGTACGTGCATTTATGTGTTCTTGTGCATGCATGTGTGTATGCATATTTTTGAGTGTTTGTGTTTGCATACATGTTTTAGAGCTTGTGTGCATGTGTGGATGTCTTTGTGTTTGCATGTCCATATGTGTGTGTGTATGTGCTTGTGTGTGTGCATGTGTTTTCATGCATGGGTAAGAGTGTGTGGGTGTGAGTGCATGTGTTTGTGTGAGTGTGGGTGTGTGTACGTGCGTTCTTGTGTGCATGTGTTCAAATGTGTGTGTGCTTGTACATTCATATGTGGATATTTATATTTGCATGTGTCTATGTGTGAATGCAAGTGTAGATGTGTGTATGTGTGCATTATTTTGTGTGTGTTTGTGTTGTTTCTGTATGTGTGCAAATGTGCTTGTGCTTTTATGCATATGTGCATGTTTTCATGCTCATTCGAGTGTTTGTGCTTTTCTTTGTGTGAATGTGTATGTTTGTTTATGTGTGGACATGTGCATATGTGTACGAGGGTTTGTGTGCCTTTGTGTGCGTGTATGTGTCTACGTGCTTGTGCGTGTGTATCTTTGTGTACATGTGTGCATATGTGTCTGCATGTGTACTTGTGTGCTTTTGTTTTCATTTCTATGTGCATGCATGCATGTGTGTGTGTCTATATGTTTGTGTATGTGTGTACATATGTTTTTGTGCCTTCATGTTTGCATTTGTGTCTACTTATGCCCATGCATGTGCATGTTTTTATGAGTACATGTGCATATTTGTGTTATTTCATGCACATGTGTGCGAGTGTATGTATGTTTGTCTTCATGTGACACACATACATGCATGTGTATGTATGTGTTTCTGTGTATGCATGTGTGTAGGTTTGGGTGCGCATGTGCATTTTTACATTCTTGTGTATGCATCTATGTGTATATACGTGTTTTTGTGTATGCATGTGTGCATGCATGTGTGTGTTCATGTGTGTGCACATGTGTGCTTATCTGTGTGTGCGTGTGTGCATTTGTGCATGGGCACACATCTGTTAAGTTTGCATGCATGTGTTTATGCATCTGCATGCATGGTTTTATGCATGTGTGTTTGTGCATGTTTGCATATTTGTGTGTGAGCGCATGTGTTAGTTGTATGTATGTGCATGTGTTTGTGTGAGCATATGTATGCATGTGTTTGTGTGAGCATATGTATGCATGTGCATGCATATTATTGTGCATGTTAGTGTGCAAATCATTCTTTATTCTTGTGTGTATATGTGTGTGCATGTGTGTTTGTGCATGTATGTGTATATTTTATGCATGTTTGGATGTGTGTTTATTTGTCTTCTTGTATGTGTCTATTTGTGCATGTTTGTGTGTTGTATGCACATGTGTGTATGTGTGTGTGTGTGTGTTTGTGGGTGTGTTTATGTGTGCATACATGTGTGTACACCTAAGTGTGTATGTGCGAGTGTGTGTGCATATGTGCATTCTTGTACATATGCAAGTGTATGTACCTGTGTATGTGCATGAGTGTATGTGCATACATGTGTGCATATGTGCATAAGTAGATGTGCCTATGGGTGTTCATATGCAATGCAAGCTTGTGCATGGGCATATTTGTGCTTGTGCATTTTCATGTGTATTTGTGTGTGTGTTCCTAAGTGTACATGTGCGTGCATGTTCATAGGCTTGTGTAAGGGTGCAAGTGTGTGTACATGTGTGTGTGTCTATGTGTGTGCCTTTTTGAATTTGTGTATATGTGTGTGTGCATGTTTGTTCTTGTGGGCATGTATGCATGCACACGTGTGTTCATGACATGAAAGTACACCCTTAAGAGCTTCTTCAATAAATTTTGGTTTTATGAAAGATACAAATGTATTTGATCAATTACATTGATAGAGACTTATGTTATAAATGTTTGACTAGCATATCATCTAATTTATTCATATGGATTTTCACACTATCAAATTAAAGATAGTTGTTGACTAGCTTCTTCTCTATATTCCTTATTATCTAATTTACATTTTTTCTTTAATTCTAAATTCACAATTAATTCTATGTTATTATTAAAATATTAATTATTATTTTTGTAAAAAATAGGATCTTCTCAAAAGAATTTCTTCCCATGATGTAACCTACTTTGATACAACTTGATATAATTTGTTCCCAGTTAATGCATAAAAGGGGATGAATTGTACTTTTAAAACTTTTTTTCTATTTTGAAAACCTTTTCTTAAACTAAAATTTAGCATTATAAAATCATTTATTTAATAATTTTACAAAATACAAATGCATAAAAATAAAAGCTTTATGGTACTAAAAATATTTTACACATGATAAAGATAATTTTGAAAGTTTCTTCTATATTTTTAATTAAATATTATTAAATAAGAAAAATATCATAAATTACATAATAGAAAAGAAAATAAAAATGATAAAAGATTTTTAGATAATTTGGCTAACCTATGCTTACATCCATCCCAAATAAATCCATCCAAAATTTCAATAATAAAACCACTCTTATTTACCATTACAGGTAGAGGTATCATTTACAAACCAAATCCTTTTATCTTGGCAAGTAATAGTCCACTATCACAATTATAGTTTTTAAAGCTTAAAATAAGTAAGTATAATAAGAAATAATAATTAATCATAATATTTCATTATTCACTTGTAAAAGCTTATCTAACACAAGCCTATAGATTATGATATTTAGAATATAATTCTATAATTAAATATTATTGGAATAATCTAAATGACTTAGTTGTGAAATATTAAATCTAAAAGATTTATTAATATGCCATAACATTATTACGAAAAATAGAATGAGCAAAAACTTACATTATTATGCTCTATTTTAAAAAAATAAAAAGGAATAAAGAAATAAATAATCATTTGTAAAGAAGTCACCAGTAAGATCTGTAATTGAAGAAAATGTTGTAAGGAAATTAAGTGGCAAGCACGACTTCAACAAAGGCATCTAACTCAAATTGCAACTTTTCATTTGGCATCTTCTCTTCTCAAAATAGTAATGTAGTAAGGTTAAATTCATTTAATTCAAACTCCTAAGGCTCCTCTATTCATAATAAATTATTTTTTATGAAAATAAAATTTTCTTAATGGTTAAAAGGGTCTCTCTAATAGTCAATAAAATTTTAGCATTAAAAAAATGAAAATACCTTTTTGGAATGCTGATTATGAATGAGAATATTGAGCATCATCTGATTTAGGTGGATGAAATAAGTGCTGCTTAATCAGAATGTTGATTAAAGGGTATACATCTAGAGATGATGCTTAAGAGTACTATTCAGATAGGCAAAGATGAGCTTAATCATTTGATCATGTTTTATAAATAGACAACTAGTTGAAATATAATTTTCATAAATACAATGATGAACTAAACAATTTGATCAAACTTGTTAGAAGGATAGTTAAATGAAACCTACTATTCACAAAAGTGGGCATGCTAGACTGTTCGATCATGAAAACATGCGATCAGATGGCATAGTGTCGGTCAAGCTTTGGATATAAGTCGCAAAGTCTTTGACCCATATTCTTTAAAAGTAATGTATATTTCATGTAATAAGCATTCATGTTCTTTTATTATTTGAGCCAATACATGGAGTTCATTCCCCCTTGTGTTCTTAGGAATTCATAACCTAGGATACTTATATACTTTATAAGACTATTTGTTACATATGATAATTGGTCTGACCCGACCCACTTCATTACTTAATGTTTTACAAATTTATCAAAACTTGTTATGCTTCTAAGCTACATTGGGTCTGATTTTGATGTAGGCTTGAACAAACTCAGTTCATATGATCTCCTTACTTGTGACTCTTTAGGCCCATTGCCTAGTACTTTGGTGCACTTGGCCTGAGCCTATAGGCTTGGCCATGTCTTGGGTTCTTTAACTAAATTTTTTTATTTTCAAAAAATATCTTTTATATATGTATGTTTTATTTCTTTTAAAAGTACTTTTAAGCTTTTAAAATAACAAAATATTTTTATAACTATTAATATGATAAAACATAAGAAATCAATAATAATGCATGTGAATGAATGATGTTATAGAAACTAATTATGTCATATGTAATCAAGTGATAGGATAAATAATCAAATCACTAAATGTTTTGGATATGGACTCTTGATGGTCAACTACTTCACCAAGAGTTTGATTAATAACTCCTTAATATGCCATTTATGTCATAACTAAATCATAACCACCAACACAACTTAACAATGTTTCACTTGTGGATACCTCCATAAGACATCTAATCAAAGCTCTTCAGTTGACTGATGTTATAAGATCATGAGATGCATGACTTGAAAGACACTTAAGGAATGTATTAGAGAAACTAACATAATGGTTTTGTTGTCATCAAATAAGTGGTGCTATGGCCAAGGGTATAACAAGTTTTTTTATATGTATGAGCATATGTGTGTGGATGTGGGATTGTGTACATGTGTTTATGCATGTATGTGTGTTTATGTGTGCATGTATATGTTCACCTATGTGTATATGCATATGAGAACGTGTGTGTGTGTGTATGCATGTACATTAGACATATGTGTATTTATGTGTGTGCTTAAATCTATGTGTGTCTGTGAGAGGGTTCCTGTGCATGTATATATGAGTGTGTTCATTCATGTGTGTGTTTTTGTATATTTGTGCATGTGTTCATGTGTTTATGTATGTGTGTGCATGCATGCATCATGCGTGTCAGTGCGTGCATATGTGCCTCTACATGTGTGTGTATATTTGTATGCACGTGACTTTGTTGGCATGTGCTTGTGGGCATCCATGTGTGTGTGCGTATGCATATGCATGTGTGCATGAATGTCGTTGTATTTGCGTGCTTGCATACACATATGTTTGTGCTTATGTGCATTTTTTTGTGCATGTGTGTGTGTATGTGTGTGTGTGTGCATGCATGTGTTTATGCTTTTGGGTGTGTGAGCATGTTTACATGCATGCATGTGCATGTGTGCCTATGTATGTCTGTGTGTGTATGCGTGTTCCTACTATGTGTGTATGTGTCTATGTGCATTTGTGTTCAACTATAATTGTGTGCAAGTGCATGTGTGTGCGTATATGTGCATGTGTATGAGAGTGCATGCATGTGTGAATGCCTATATGTGTGTGCATATATTTGTTTCTTTATGTGCATGTGTACATATGCATGTATGCGTGTGTGCATTTTGTGTGTGAGAGTGTTTGTTTATGTCTGTATGTGTCTAGACTTATGCATGTGCTGTGTTTGTGTGTCTAGGCATGTGTAAGCATGGGTGTGCTAATGTGTGTATGTGTGTGTGTGTGTGTCTTTATGCATGTGTGTGTATGAGCATGTCTGTATATATGGGTGTATTTGTGTATTTGTGCATGTTATTTTGAGCGTGTGTTGATTAGTGTCTATGAGTGCATGAACATGTATGTGTACGTGTGTGTGTGTGTTTACACATGAGTGTCTTTGCATGTGTGTGCATGTATTTGTATGTGTATATGTGCATGTGTGTGCATAAATATATATATACATGTGTGTAATAATGCATGCATGTGTGCCCATGCCTATGCATGTACATGTGTGTGTGTGTGTGTGTGCACCAATGTATACGAGGTGTCTTTGTGTGTGAACGTGTTTACATTTGTTTGTGTGTCAATATTTTTGTGTGTGTATGTGCATGTGTGTGCATCCCTTATGTAAGTGAGTGAGTGATTGAGTGTGTGTAAATATATGCATGTGGTGCACTTGTGTGCATGTATACCTATATGAGTTTGTATGATTGTGTGTGTGTGCATATGCAAGCATGTGTATGTGCATGCATGAGTGTGCTTGTGCAAGTTTTTGTGTTTCTATGTGCAAGTGCATGTTTGTGTCAATCTTTGTGGCACATGTGTGTATGCCTTTGTGTGATCATATGTGTGTGAGTGCTAGTGCATTGTATGCATGCATGCATTTATGTGTTTGTGAGTTTATTTATGTAAGTTCTATTGTGTATGTGGGTTTGTGTTTGTATCTATTATACATGTGTGCATGCTTGTGCATGTGTGTGTGTGTATGCATTTATATGTGTGTGCATCTATATGTGTTGTTATGCATGTGTGATTGTGTGTTTATGTGTTTGTTAGTACTTGTGCATATGCTTATATGAAGGGATTCATTTGTGTGTGTGTGTGTGGATGCATGTGTGTGTGCATGTGCATGTGCATGTGTGTGCATCTATGTGCATGTGAATGGGAGCATGCATGCATAAACATGCATGTGAGTGTATGCATGCATGTGTTTGTGCATGTTTGTGTGTATGTGATTGGTGCATGTGGGCGTGTGGATGTAGTTGTGTGTCATCATGTGCCTCATGAGTGTGCATATGTGTGTGTTTGTGTGTGTGTACATATACATGTGCATGTGTATTCTTGTGTATGTGTATTTGTGCATGTGCATTGTTGTTTAGATGCATGTGTGAACCTCTATGTGTGTGTGGTAGTGTACACGTGCTTGTGTTCTTTTGTGTGTATTTGTGTGTGTGTGACAGAGTGTGCATGTGTTTGTTTATATGTGTATGTATGAATGCATGTGCATGTGTGTATATGTGTATATGCTTATGTATGTGTTTATTTATGCATGTGAACATGAGCATAAGTGTATGTGCATGGATGCACATGCACATGTTCATGTTCTTGTGTGTGGGTCTTTATGTGTGAGCATTTATGTTTGTGTGCATGAATACTCATGTGTGCTTGTGTTTGTGTGTACATATGGACACAATTGTCTTTGTATACTTGTGCATTTTGGGTGAATGTGCATGTGTGTCTACATGTGTGTGCAAAAGTTGTCTTGCATGCAGGTGTCTGTGTGTGTGTATGTGTTCATGTGTGTGTGTATAGTCGTGTGTTTACATGTGTGTGTGTCTGTGTTCGTATGTGTGGGTGTGTGTGCATGTATTTGCATGCCTATGCACATGTGTATACTCATGAATGCATACCACATGCACATGTGTGTGTGTGTAAAGGTGCATGCTTGCATGTGTGTGCATGCGGGTGTGTCTATGCATACATGTGTGCATATATGTGTGCATATGCATATGTATGTATGTGTTAATGTGCATGTGTTTTTGTAGGTGTGTCTATGTGCATATATTTGTATACATATGTGTCTGTGTATATGTCCTTGTATGCGTGTGTATGTCTTTTTGTGTGCATGCATGCATGCAAATGGTGTGTGAGTTTGTGCAAATGTGTGTGTGTGTGTTTGTGCATACATATGTGCACATGTTTGCATGTGTGTGCATGTGTGTGGTTGTGTGTGTGTATATAAGTGTGTGTTGTGTGTGTGTGTACGTTGGTGTGTGTGTGTGAATATGTATGTGAATGTTTGTGTCCATGCATGTGTGTGGGTGTGTGTGAGTGTGTGTGTGTGTGTGTATCTATGTGCATGAGTTGCCATGCGTAAGTGCATGTGCGTGGGTTGCATGAGTGTTTGTGTGTGTGCATGCATATGTGTTTGTGTTTTGGTGTCTCTATATGAGTCTATCTGCATGTGTGTGTGTGTACGTGCCTACATTTGCATATGTGTGTACATATTGTGTGTATGTGTTTGTGCATGAGTGTGTTTGTGTGAGTGTGTGTGTGTTTTGTGTATGTACATCTATGTATGTATTCCTATGTGTGTTTGTGTATACGTGTATGTGCATTTATGTGTGTGCATTTGTGTGAATGTGGGTGTGTGTCAGTGTGTGTGTGTGTGTGTGCATGTGTGCTTTGTGTGTGTGTGTTCTTATGCATGTTCATGTGTGTTATTGTGTGTGTTAGTGTGTGAGCATTGCTATCACATGCATGTGTGTACCTCTGTGTGTTCATGGGCGTGCATGTGTGTTTGTTTATGTGTTTATGTGTGCATCTCTATCTATACATGTGTTTTTTGTTTACGTGAATGTCTTTGTGTATGTACCTACATACGTGTGCATCCCTATTTGTGTACGTGCACATGTGCATATGTACATGTGCTTAGGTGTGCATAAGATGTATGTGTTAATGTGTGTGGGTGTGAATGGGAGTTTGTGTGTGAGCATGTGTGTGTGTGTTAATGCTTGTATGTGTTTGCAATTGTGTATGTACGTGGGCACAAGAGTTTCCATAGATGCATATGTGTTTTCATTTATGTGTGCATGTGCATGTAGGTGATTTTGCATGAGTATTTGCATGTGTGCAAAAGTATACTTCTGTGGGTGTGTGCATGTATACAGATGTGCTCATGTGCATGTTTGTTTTTAGGTGAGTGTTTTTATGTGTGTGTGTGTTTGTGTTTACATGTGTGTGCATGTCTATATGTGTTCACATGTATGCATGCATATATGCACCTGAGTAGTTATGCATGTGTGTGTGTGTGTATGTTTATGAATGCACAAATGCATGTCTGTGCATGTATGTTCATGAGTGAGTGCGTGTGTGTTCGTGCATGTTCATGTGCATGTGTGCAAGAATTTGTGTGTGTGCGAGTTTGTTTGCATGTGTGTGCATGTGTGTGCACATTTGTTTATGTACATGTGTTTTGATATATGTGCGTGTATTTGTGTGTGTGTTTGTGCATGTGTGTGTCTTTGTGTGATCATGTTTATGTGTGCATGTGTGCATGCATGGATATCCATGTGTGTGTGTGTGCCTTTTTGTATGTGAGTGGTTGCATGTGTCTATGTGTGTGAACATGTGCATGTGTGTGTCCATGTGTGTGTATGAGAATGTGTGTCTGTGCATTTTTGCATATGTGTGCTTAGGTGTGTACATATACATATGTGTGTGTGTGTGTATGTGCATTTGTGAGTGCTTACATGTGTATGTATGCATGTTTCTATGTGCATGCATCAATGTGTTCAAGTGCATTTATATGTACATGCATGAGCACTTCACACCTATCTATGCATAGGTGTGTATGCATTAATATATTCAATTGCATTTGTATGTACACATGCATCTACATGTGTATGCACATATATCTACATGGCTATGTGTTAGTGTGTATGTTCGTGTATGTGTGTATTCTTGTGTGTATGAGTGTGAGTTTCTATGCATGTGTATGTGTGCATCTGTGTATTGGGCATGTATATATTTGTGTGTGTACTTGACTATATGTGTGTGTGTGTGTCCATGTGTGTGTGTGCATTTACATGTGCATGTTTGTGTGTGTGAATGTATGCATATGTGTGTAGATATATGTGTGCCTCTTTGTGTGTGTATATGCTTGTGTGTGTAGATTTATGTGTGTCTCTCTCTTTGTGTGTGCATGCTTTTGTATGTGTGATTGTGCAAGTGCAAGTGCATGTTTATAGGTGCATACATGCATGTGTCTTTGCCTATGTGCATATGTGTGCATGTGTGGGTGCATGGATTTGTTTTTATGTTCATGTGCATATGCATGTATATGCATTTGTTTGTGTGTGTGTGCATGTGAATTGGTATGTGTATGTGTGCTTGCGTGAGTGTGTGTGCATGCGTGTTCTTGTGTGTGTGTGTGTGTATGTGTATATGTGTGTATGTGTGTATGTGTACATGCTTGTGTGTGCATGTGGGTGTGTGTCCTTTGCTTGCATGTTTATGTGGGTGCACTTACATGTGTTGGCATGTATGTGTGCACTGACATGTGTTGGCATGTGTGTGTGCATATGCCAGTGTCTATGTCCATGTGCCTATATGGGTATACTTATGTGTGTTTGCATGTTTGCATATGTGTGTGTGCATCTATGCACACTCTCACATGTGTGTGTGTGAGATTGTGTGTGTGTCTGCTCGTGTGTGTCTGTGTGTGTGGGTGCATGTGTGTGCATTGGTGTATGTGTGGTTATGCACATGCACATGTGTATTCGTGTGTGTGTGTGTGTGCATTTGCATATGTGCATGAGTGATTATGTTTGTGTGTATGTGTGTGTATGTTGGGCTATGTGAGTGTGTGTTCCTATGCATGCATGTGTGTTCGTGCATGTTTGTTGATGCATTTGGTTGTCCCTGTGTATGTGCACGTGCATGTGTGCTCATGTGTATAAGCAAGTGTGTGTGCATAAGTGCACATTTGTTTATGCGTGCACTCATGTGTGTGTATGTGCTTTTGTGTACATGTGTGTTTGTGTTCATGTGTGTGCGTGCATGTGTGTTGTCTATTTTTGTACATGTGTGCATTATGTGTGTGCATGTCTCCACACACACATGTGTGTGTTGCACAAATGCATATCCATATGTTTGTTTGTGTGCACATGTGTGTGCATGTGCGTGTCTATGCAAGTGCTTGTGCATGTATGTGTTCATTATTTGTGTATATGTGTGTGTATGTGCATGTGTGCATGTGTGTGCACGTGTGCTTATGTGTGCACATGTCTATATGTGTGTGTGTATGTGTGAGTGTGTTTCCATCTATGTGTATGTGTATGTGCATGTGTGAACATATGTGTGTATTTGCACATTTGTGTATGCATATGTAAGTGTTTATGTGCATGGGCATTTGTGTGGTTGAGCATGTGTCCACATTGAATGTGTGTGTGTGTATGGGAGTGTGCATGCATGTGAGAAAATGCATGAGTGTGCATGCGAAAGTTTGCATATTTGTGTGTGTCTGGTTGTGCGTTTGTGTGTGTATGCACGCATTTGTGTGCTTATGTGTGTGTATATGCCAATGTGTGCATGTGTGTATCTATGTATGTAGGTGTTTGTGTGTCTATATGCTTGTATGTGTTCATTTATGTGTGCATTTGTGTGTATGAGTACATTTGTGTGTCTATGTACGTGCATATGTGATTAGGTGTGTGTGAATAGTCCGCAAGTTTGGCTATATTTCTTTGTGTGTGTGTTCTTACATGTGCATTTGTGTCAATGTGTATGTGTGTGTGTGCATGTTTGTACACATGTGCATGTGCATGTGCATGTGCATATGTGTGAGCAAGTACATGTGTGTGTGCATGCATGTGTGTTTGTGTGCGCTTACATCTTATGTGTGTGGGTGAGTGTGTGAGCATGTATGCGTGTTTGCTTGCATGTGTATGTGTTTGTATGATGTGTGTTCATGTGCTCGTTTACATGTGCTTACATGTGAGTGTGTGTTTGTGTGCATGTGTCTGTGTGTGGGTGTACGTGAGAGCATGCATGTTTGTTAGCATGCACATGTGCATGTTTGTACGTGCATGCATGTGTGTTCACATGCACATGTTCTTGCATTTGAGTGTGTGTGCATGTATTTCTATGCATATGTGCTTGCATGTTTGTGTTTTTGTACATGTGTACATTTGTGTGTCTTTTTTTGTGTATATGAGTGGGTGTGTATATGCTTACTTGTGTGTATGTATTTGTATGTGCACATGTTTGTGTGCATGAGTATATGTGTGTGAATGCATGCGTGCATGTGTGTGTATGTATGTGCATATCTATGTGTATGTGTGATCATGCATGTCTATGTGCCTGGGTGTGTGTGTGTGTGTACTTGTGCACGTAGTGTGTATGTGTCCTAATGCATGTGAGCTTATGTACTTGTGCATTTGAGTGAATATGCATGGGTGTGCCTAGGCATATGCATGTCTGTGTGTACATGTGTGTGCATATTTGTCTTGTGTGTGTGCGCATGTATGTATTTATATGTGTATGTGTGTGTGTGTATGTAAGCATACTGATGCATGTCTATGCATGAGCATGTGTGTGTGGCTATGCATTGGTGTGTGTGCATGGGCATGTGTGCACATGTGGCTATGCATAGCATGCGAGCATGTATGTGTCTTAGTGTGCACATATGTGTACATGTGTTGTGATTGTGTGTTTGCATTTATGCAATGCATATGTGTGTATTTGTTTGAGCATCCATGCATGCATGTGTGTGTCATTACAACTGCATGTGTCTGCATATGCATATGTGCATGTGTGTATGTGTGTGTGCATATGTGTATGTATGTGTATGTGCATGCATGCATGTATATGTATTAGTGCATGTATGTTTACATACATATGTGTCTGCAAGTGTGCATGCATGTTTGTGGCTTTCTATGTGTGGGTGTGTATGCATTTATGTGTGTATGTGTACATGTGTGCAAGTGTGTTCTTGTGTGTGTGGACACATTCATGTAGGTACATTATGTGTTTGTGTAAGCAAGCATGTGCATGTGTGTGTATGAGTGCATGTGTGCATGCATCTAACATGTTCATGTGTGTGCATGATTTTGCACGTGTTTGCACATGTGTGTGTTCTTGTGTGTGTTTTTGTGTATGATTGTGTGTGCATGCATATGTGTGTGTGTGCGTATGTATATGTGTGTGTGTTGTGTATGCATGTATACATAAGTATAGTTGTGGGTTTGATAATGTATATGAATGTGCAAGTGAATATGCATGCACATGCACGTGTTTGTTCTTGTGACATGTATATACATACATACATGTGTAGGTATATGTGTGTATCTATGTGCTTGTGTGAGCATATGCATGCACAAGTGTGTGTGCCTATGTGCATGTGTTCATGTGAGATTGAGTGTGTGTGCAAGTGTGTCTGTATGTGTCTATGTATGCTTATGTTTGTGCATGCATGTGAGCATGTGTATGAGTGTTTTTGTGTGTATTTATTTGATCTTATATGTGTGTTTGTGTGTGTATTCCTGTGAGTATCTATATGTGCATGCATCTATGTGTGCTTGTGTGTGAATGCATGTGCATCTATGTGTCCACACATGTGTGTGTTCATGCAAGCATGTGCACATTTATGTGCATGTGGGTGGGTGTGAGTATTGTGTGTGTGTGTGAGTTCGTGTATGTGTGCATGCATAGGTGTGTGTATATGTGTACATGTGTGCTTGCATATTGTACCATTGCATGTTTGTCTGTGTTGGTGCATGTGTGCTCATCTGTATGCATTTGTGAGGGTGTGTGTGTGTGTGTGCATATAGTTGTTCGTGTGTGTGCATGTGTGCCTATCTTTGTGTGCATAAGTGTACACATATGTGCCCATTTTCTTGTGTGTGTGTCCATTTATGTGTATCTTTGTGTATGTGTGTGTAAGCATGTGAGTTATTTCATGCTTGTCTATGTGTGTGAGGATGTGTGAGTATGTGTGTGTGTGTACATGAGGTTGTTTACAAGTGAGTTCATGTGTGTGTGTGTGTGCTGGTGTGCTTATGTTGCTACATGGTTGTGTACTTGCATAATAGTGCACGTGTGTGCATGTGTTTATGTGGATGTGGATATGTGTGTGTGTGTTTTCAAGCTCGAATGTGTAAATGTGTGTTTGTGTGTGCTTGAGAGCGTGTGTATGTGTGTACATGCATGTGTGTGTCTATTTGTGCATGCGTGTATGTGTGTGTGTATGTGTGGTACTGCACATTGGCAATCTTGTGTGTGTTTGTTAGCATGCATGTGTGTAGTTGTGTGTCCATCGATTTGTGTGTGTATGCATGGTGGATGCATGCATGTGTGCATGTTTATATTTGTGTGTGTGTATGCATAAGTGTGTGCATGTCTATGACTATGTGTGCATTAGTGTTCTTACTGATATGTTTGTGTGTGTGTGTGTGTGCATTTGTGTAGTTGTGTGTATGTGTGTGCATATATCTGTGTGTGTATCCTTATATATGTGCAAGTGTTTATGTTTTCGTGTATGTATGCTTGTTTGTGTGCCTATGCATGTGTGTATTGACATGTATGTGTGTGTGTATCTATGCATCTTTGTGTTTGTGCATGTGTACATGTGTGTGTGCATGTGTACGTGCATGTATGTGTTTGTCCATGCATGTCAACATGTGTGTTTATGTGCTTTTGCTTACACATCTATATGGGTGTATGTGGATGTGGATGTGCATATGTGTGTGAGTGCGTGTGTATGTACCTAGGTATGTGTGTGTGTGTGTGTGCATGTGTGCATGCTTGTGCATATGCATGTTTGTACACATTTTTGTGTGGGCTTGTGGGTGTGTGTGTATTAGTGTGCATGTGTGTGCATGTTTGTATGCAAGCATATGTATGAGTTTATGTATATTCCTCCACGTATGCTTGTATATCTTCTTGTGCATGTGCTTGTGAGTGTGTGCATGTGCATATTCTTATGACTGCATATGCATGCATGTGTGCTTGTGTGAGCATGGATTCATGTGTGTGAGGACATATGTGTGTATATGCCTGTTTCTATGTGTGCATGTGGGCAAGTGTACATGTGCATGGGCGTGTGAGCATTTGTTTGAATGTGTGTTTGTGTGTGCATGTATATGTGCATGCATCCAAGTATATGTCTATATGTGTGCATGTGTGCTTGTGTGTGCATATGCATGTGCATGTGTGCGTGTGTATGTGTGGTCATGCTGTACATGTGTGGTGTGTGCTTGTGTATGTGTGCATTCATGTTTATCGAACTATTTTTGTGTGTTTGTTTATATATGTGTGTTTGTTTATATGTGTATTTGTGCTTGTGTGGTTGTGCTTATGGGTGCATGTGTAGGGGCATGAATGTGTGTGCGTGTTTATGTATACATATACACGTGCATGTGTGTATGATTATGTACATATATGTGCGAATCTGTTTGTGCACATGTGAGTTCATGTATTCATGTGTGTGTGCATCTCTTCATGTGTGTGCATATTTGCATGCACATGTGTGAGTATGTTTGTGTTTGTATTTGTTTATGTATGTGTGAGTGTGTGTGCATGTGTGTGCTTGTGTACATTGGTGAGTGCATGCCCATGTTTGCTCAGTTTATGAGTGTGTTAAACAAGCGTGTGTGTCTTCTCTTATGTATTTGTGTGTGTATGCTTATGTTTATGCCTGTAATTATATGCATGCATGTGTGTGTACATGTGTACTTGTGTGCCTGTGTGCTTGTGAGTTGGTACATTTCTATGCTAATGTGGAGGCCTACATTTTCATGTGTGTGTGTGTGTGTTGTGCATATATTCTTGTGAGTGCGTCTGGGTGCACGTGGTTACATGTGGGTGTGGGTGTGTGTGGATGGTTATGCACATATGCATGTGTGTGAGTGCTTGCTTATGTGTTCATGCGAGCATGCATGTGTATCTATGTGCATGAGTGTGTGTGTTTATGTGTGTGATCTTGTATGCATGTTTGTTTATTAGTACATGTGTGTGTATGTGTATGCAAGTATATGTGTGTATGTGTCTATTTGTGTATGCCCACACATGTTTGTATGAGGGTGTACATGTTTGTGCATAAGCATGTGCGTGTATGTGTCCTCATTATTGCACATCTACATTTGTGTGCATGTCTGTGTGCATGTGTATACATACATGTCTATGTGTATGTGTTTGTGTATACTTATGCACAATTGTTTGTGTGCATAGGTGTGCTTTTGTGTGTGTATGTATGCATGCAAGTGTGCATCTACATGTGTTTGTAGTTGTGTGTATGCTTAAGTGTTTGCATTCATGCTTGTGTCTATGTTTCCATATGCATGCATCTATGTGTGTGTGTGCATGTGGGTGTGCTTTTTGCATGAATGCACAAGTGTGTGTGTGTGTGTGTGGGTGTGCATACATGTGTGATTGTTTGTGTTTGTAGGTGCTTGTGTCCACGTACATGTGTACATGTGTGTGCAAGTGCATGTGTGAGTATTTATGTGTTTTGGTGCGTGCTTATGTATACATGCATTTGTGTGTGTGTGTGTTTGTGTGCATGTGTTTTTATATATTCATATGCATGTGTGCATGCATGTGTGTGTAAGTGTGCATGTGTGTGTGAGTATGTATGTGCACGTGTTTATTTGTATATGTGTGTGTGTTTTGATGTGTTTAAGCCTACATATGAGTGTGTGTACGTGGATGAGTGCTTGTGAAATTGTGAACCCATGTGGGTGCATATGCCTGTGTATGTGTATGCATTTGTGCATTCATTGGTATGAATGTGTGGGTATGTGTGTTTGTGTGTGCGTGCTTGTATGTGTATATGTGTGTGCATGTGTACAAGTTTGTGTATGTGTGTGTGCTTGACTATGTGAATGTTTGTGTATGTGTGTAGCCATGTGTATGTGTACTTATTTATGTGTGTGCAAGCATTTGTGTGTGCATGAGTGTGACAGTGTGTAGGTGTGATTGCATGATATGTATATATGTGTACATTGTGTGAGTGTTCTTGTACATGTGTGAGTGCATGTGTGAGTGTGCTTGTATATGTGTTTGTCAGTGTGTGTGCATGTGTGTGTGCATCTTTATGTGTGCATGCGAGTGAATTTTTGGACACACATATGTGTATGTGTATGTGCATGATTATGTGTCTCTGTTTGGGTATTTATGCATGTCTATGTGAGTACATGTACCTATGTATGTATGCCTATATGCCTACATGCATGTATTTAGGAGTTTTTGCATGTGTTGGTTTGTTTACATGTATGCGTTTGTGTGTGTGTGGGTGCATGTGTGTGAGTGAGAGTTTGTGTGCACATGTGTGTGTTTTCATGTATACAAGTGCGTGCATGAGTGTGCCAGGATGTGTGTGTGTATATGTGCTTGTACATGATTCTACATGTGTGTCTATGTGCAATCCTATGTGTGTAGCTGTGCATGTGTATGCATGCATAACTGTATGTGCATGTGCATATGCATGGATATGCATGTGTGTTCATGTGTCTGCGTGTTGTGGGTGCGTCTGTGTTTGCTTATGTGTGTATGTGTACATGTGTGCATTTATGTGCATGCATATGTGCATATGTGCACATGTGTAGGTGCATGTGCCTATATGGTTGCAAGTATTTATGTGTGCAAGCCTTTGTGCATGTGTGTGTGTTTGCATGTATGTGTGTTTTACATGTGTAAGCCTATGTCCATTTGTGGGTGTGGAACCATGCATACATGTATGCGTGAGCATGTGCTTTGTTCATGTGTATATATGTATTTGTATGAGTGTGTGCTTATGCGTACCTTTGTGTGTGTATCTTTATGTGCATGTGCATGCAAGTATGTGCGTATGTGCATGTGTGTGCATTTTTATATTTGTATGTGTGGGTGCAGTGCATGTATGCATGTTTGTGTTTATGGATGTGTGTGTGCATGTGTGAGTGCATGCCTGATCATGCATGTGTGCATGTTAATGTGTGCGTGTGTGTCTTTGCATGTGCTTTAATATGTGTATGTGTGTTTATAATTATGTGTGTATTTATGATTATGTGTGTGTGTTTATTAGTGTGTGCATAGATGTGTTCGTTTGCTTGTTTTCCTGTGTTTGTGCATGTGTGTGTGTGTGTGTTTTTGTGTGTATTTGTGTGTGTTTATGTGTGTGTTTGTGTGTGAGTGTGCTTGTGTGTGTGTGTTTGAAAGTTTAATTGTGCAAGTGGGTGGATGTGGGTGCAAGTGTTAGTGTGTGTACCTTTGTATGCATGTGTTCACATATGTGTGTGCATGTGTGTGAGTGCCTATGTTTGTTCTTGTGTGTATGCTCATGAGTGTACATGTGTATGAGTACATGCTCACATATGTGTGCTTGTGTGGGTGCATGTGACATGGCTGCATATTACATACATGTCTGTGTGGGTGTGCATGTGTATGCATTTGTGCACTTTTGTTCTTATGTGTGTGCATTTATGGTTGCATGCATGTGCACATAATGTGTGGACATGCAAGCTTGCTTGTGTATGTGTGTGTGCATCTGGGTGGATGTGTGTGTGCAAGTGCATGCATGCAAATGTATTGCTTGTACGTGTGCATATGTTTGTGATCTTATGTGCATGTCTGTGACTCTATGTGTGTACGTGTTTGTGTGCGTGCTTGGATGTACCCATGCATGTGAGTGAGTTGTGTGTGTGCAATTGCATGTATGTGTTTGGCTATGAATGTTTGTGTGTGTGTTTGTGTTTATGCATGTGTGTACCTATATGTGTGTAAATGTGTTCATGTGTGTGCATTTGCATGCTCATGTGTGTGTTCATGTGCATGCCCAAATGCTTGTGTGTATTTATGTGTGTGTATGCATGTGCTTGTACCTTGTTATGTGTCTACAAGCATGTGTGTGCACAAGGGTACATACAAGTCTATGTGTGTGTGTTGCTTTGTGTGCATTTGTGTTTTTGTGTATATGTGTCCATCTGTGCATCTATGTGTGCATCTGTGTGTCTATATGAGCATGTGTGTGGGCATGTGTGCATGTGTGCATGTGCATGTGTGTTTTTGTGCTTGGGTGTGTGCGAGGGTGCATGCATGTGGGTGTGTGCATGAATGTTTGGTTGTGTATACAATTATGTGTGTGCAGATGTCGGTGTGTGCATTTGCATGTATGTGTGTGCATCTACTTGCGTTTAGGAGTTTTTTTTATCCGTGTGTGTGAAAGCACATGTGTGTGCATGTTTGAGTATATTGTGAATGCATGTGTGTGTGTACTCCAATGCTAGTACATGTGTGTGTGTGTATATGTATGCATATGTGTGTATTTACTTTTGTACATTTGTGGTTGTGTTTGTGTTTGGATGTGTTCCTAGTGCATATGCATATGTGTTCTTTTGTGAGTGTGTGTATGAGTGTGTATATTTGTGCAAGTGTATGCAAATGTGTGTGTGTGTGCTTGTTTAAGTTGTTGTGTACATGTGCATGTGTTTGTTTGCTTATGTGCATCTGCATGTGTTCTTATGTGTGTTTTTCTGTGTGTAGGTTTGCTTGTGTGATGTGTCCATATGTGTGTATGCATGTGTGTGCACCTGCTTATGTATGTGTGTGTGTGTGCATGTGTTCACATGTATATTTTTTAGGATGGGTATGTGTGTCTAAAGGTGTGTGTATGTGCATGAATATGTGTGTTTGAGCATACGTGTATGTGTGTGTGAATGAGGGCACATGTGTGTGTAAGTGCATGAGTCTATTTTTTTGTGTGTGCATGTGTGTGTATACATATCTATGATTGTGTGTTTGTGTCAACATGTGTGAGCAAGTGTGCATGTGCATGAAAGCATGTGTTTGTGTGTAAGGGCCTTCATACGTGTGTGTATGTGCCTGCATATTTGTGCATGTGTGAGTTTTTGTGTTAGTATGTGTGCCTGTTCGTGTTTGTTTGCTTGTGTGAGCGTGTGGAAAGTAGGTGTGTGTGTGCTTGTGTACTTGTGTGTTTTTGTGTGTGTGTATATGAGTGCATGCATGAGAATATGCATGTGTTCCTATGTGCATGTATGTTTGTGCGCACATATGTGTACGTGCATGTGTGTGGGTATGCCTCAGTATGTGTGTACTTGTGAGTAGGTTTGTGCATGTGTGTGTGTGCACGTGTTTTTGTGTGTTGTGTTCTAGTCTATATGAGTGTGTTCGTGTGGGTGGGCATGTCTGTGCACATGGATGTACATGTGTGTATGTGTGATTGTGTGTGAGTGTGCCTGTAACTTTATGTGCATGTGTATGTGAGTGCAGTTGTACATGTATATGTGTGTACATATTTTTCTTTTCATGTGTGTGTCTGCATTCACATGTGTGTATATGTGTTTGTGAGTGCAACTTAGTGTGTGTTCTTTCATGTGCATGTTTTGTGTATTGCTATGTTTGTCCATGTTTGTGAGCGTGTACATGTGTTGGTGTGTTTGAGCATGTGTGTGCGCATGTATGTGGGTGCATGTGTGTGATTGATTGTGTACGAGTGTATGGGTGTGTGTGTGTTGTGCGTGTGAGCCTTTTTATACATGTGTGTGAGTACTCATGCATGTGTGTATGTGAGTGTGCATTCGGGTGTGCATACATGTCCTTGTTTGCAAGCCCGTGTTTGTGTTCCTATGCCAGTGCTTGTGAGTGTTTACATGTTCATATATGTGTGTGCATGTGTGCATGGGTTCACATGTGTGCTTACATGCGTGCATGTGCATGTGTGTGTTTGTGCATATGTGTGCACATTATTTATCCCTATGCATGAGCATCTGCATGTGTGTGTGTGTATGTATATGTGTGTGCTTATGTGTCTATAGGCACAAGAATATTTATGGTTGTCCATGTCTTTGCTTGTATGTGTGCAAGAGCATGTTCATACATATATATGTGCGAATGTGTCTATGTGCATGTTCAAGTGTACGCATGGGTGTATGTGTGTATGTATATGTGTGCATACATGTGTGCATGTGTATTTGTGCATGTGCACATGTTTGTGCATGTGTGTATGCATGTTTATATGTGTACGTGTGTGTGTGTGCATGCATGGGTGTAAGTGTGCATAGGGTGTCTTTGTGTGTGTGTTCATGTATGTGTGTGGGTAGTTTTGCATGTGCATGCATGTATGTGCTCATGTATGCATTTTTGTGTGTGTTAGTGTGCATATCTATGCATGTGAGCATGTGTGTATTTGTTTATGTGAACATGTGTGTGTATGCTTTTGTCTATTTTTGGGTGTGCATTTGAGCATATTTAGATGTCTTCATGTGCATGCATGTAGGTGTGCATGTCTATGTGATTGTATGTGCATGCACTTATGTGTGCATTTGTGTGTGCATATGTATGAGTGTTAGTGTATGTGTGTTCATGTGCCTCTGCATGCGTGTATGTATGTTTGTGCTTGTGCATTCAAATATGTGTTTGTGTGTGTGTGTGTATGAGTGTTCTTGTGTGTGCATGTGTATGTGCATTTGTGTGCATTTGTGTGTATGAGCATACATGTGTGTGTATATGTGTGTGTGCGCATATGCATGCACATGTATGTATTCTTCTGTGTTTGTGCTGTGCATCTATGTGTGCTTGTGCATTTGTGTGCAAGTGCTCCAACATGGGTGTGTGTAGGTACATGCATGTGTGTTTATCTTTGTGTGAGTGTGTGTGCATTTGTGAATGCTAGCATGCATATGTGTGTACATGTTTATGCATGTGTGTATGTTCATGCATTTATGTGCAGATGTGTGTGTGAATGTGCATGTTTGTGATTGTGCATGTGTGTTTGCTTATGTATGCATGTGCATGTGTGTGTTCATGTGTCCATATGTGTGTGTGTGCATGTGTGTAAGTGCCTTTGTGCACGTATGTGTTTTTGTTTGCATATTCATGTGGGAACGTGTGTATATGTGTGCGTTTGTATCCATGTGTGTTCATATGTGTATGCATCTATGTGTTTGCATATGCGGGTTAATGTACTCACATATGTATATGCATGCATGTGTATGTGTGTGTTTACATGCATGTGTGTGTGCATATGTGTTTGCATGTGTTTTGTCCTGTCTATGTGCATACACATGTGTGTTTATGTATGTGCATGCACACATGTTTGTGTATGTATATACAATTTTATGTGCATATGAGTGTACATATGTATGTGCTTGTGCAAGTGTATGGGTGCGTGTGTGTGCTTGTACTTGCATGCATATGTGTGCTTGTATTATTGTGCATGTTCATGTGCGTGTGTGTTTATGTGTGCATGTGTGTGTGCATGTGTGGGTTTGTGTGTATTTTGTGTGTGCATGCGTGTATGTATGCATGTGTATGTTTGTGCTCATGTGTTATTGTGTATGCATTATTTGTGCATGTGTTTGTGCATGTGTGTTTGTGGCGATGTGTGAGTGTGTGTCCATGCATATGTGTACATCTTTGTGTGTGCGATTGTGTGGGTGTGTGTGTGTGTGTGTGTGCATATATGCCTATGTGTACGTGCCCATGCATGTGTCATTGGCTTATTTGACTCTTTGCTCATGTGTTTATGCATTTGTGAGCATGTGCTTATCTATGTTTGTGTGTGTGCATGCAAGTGCATGTGGATGTGCATCTATTTGTGAGTGCATGTTTGTGCATCCATGTGCATACGTGCATGTGTTTGTGCATACATGTGTTTTTGTGGGCATGTCTGTGTGAGCTTGTGCATGTGTTTTTGTGTGAGCGTGTGGGTGTTTGTGGGTTTCCAAGGGTGTGCGTGTGTGTGCGAGTGTGTGTGCCTATGCATGTTAGTGTGGATGGGTATGTGTATGTGCATTTGTGTTTGTGTGAACAAGTGGGTGTTTATTCATGTGCATGCATGTGTGTGTTTATGTGCATGTTTATGTATGAGTGTGTTTGTGCGCATGCAAGCTCATTTGTAAGTGCATGTGCATGTGTGCATGGGTATGAATGTGTGTGTGCATGTACATGTGCATGGCTATGCATGTGTACATTCATGTGCATATGCTTGCATGTTTGTGTGTCTATCTTTATGGCCTTGTGTGTGTATTTGTGTTTATGTATGTGCGTATGTGTGTTCTTGTGCATATGTATATGTGTATACATATGTTTGCTTCGTCGTGCATGTGGGTAGGTGTGTGACTCTTTGTATGTATGTGTGTGAGTGCATTTGTCTGTGCACAGGTAGGTACATATGTGTGCACACCTATATTCATGCATGTGTGAGTGTGTGTGTGTGTCTACTTGTGTGCATGTGCATATGTGTGCATGTGGTTGTGTGAGCATATGATTGTGTGCATGCATGTATGCATGTGTGGCTGCATGTGCATCTGTATGTGTCTGTGTTCATGCATGCATATCTATGTGCTTGTGTGTGCATGTGTGTTTCTCTTTATTCATCTATCTGTATGTATGTGTCCATGTGCATATGCATGTGTCTATACATGTGTGAGTTTGAGTGTGTCTATGTGCATGGACGTGTGCAAGCATGTGCACATATGTGGGTGTACATATGTGCACTTTTCTGTCTTCATCTATGTATGTGTTTGTCTGTATGTGTGTGTATAATTTTTTATCTACGTATGTATGTGCTTGCATGAGTTTTTGAGCATATTACATGTGCATGTGCATGTGAGTATGTGGCTACACAAGTAATTGTATATGCATATGTTTTTGTGCATATGTTTATGTGTGCATGTTTGTTTGTATGTGTGTGGTTGTGTTTCTGCGTGCATTTGTGTCTCCTTTAACTGTCAAGTGTGTTGGTTTGATTGGACGTTTGTGTGCTTACGCATTTACATATGTGTGTGTGTGTGGGTGCATGTGTTTATGTGCCTATTAGCATGTGTATGTGTGAGCATCATTCCTTTCAAGGGCATGTTTTTTAGCATGTGTATATGCAATTTTTCTTGCACATACCCATATGTGTGCATGTCTTTGTGTGAGTGTGTGTGTGTGTGTATTTGTGTGTGTGCATAGATATATGTTTGTGAGTGTGCTTGTCTACTTGAGTTTTATAGGTGTGTGCACTGGCATGTGCTTACACTTGTGTGTTCTCATGCTTCCATTTGTGTATGTGTTTGTGTGTTTGCCTTTGTGTGTGTGTGCATGTGTATACATGTGTGAGTGTTTGTGCATGTGCATGTGTGTATGTGTATGCCCATGTCTGTTTGCTTGTTTCTCTACATGTGTACGTGCTTGACCATGTTTGTGTGCATGTGTATGTGTGCAAGAGCTAGTGTGTGTCTGTGTGTGCATGTTCATGTTTGTGTGTAGAATCACATGTGTTTATAAGTGTGTGTGCCTTCTTGACTATGTGTGATTGCAAGTTCTTGTATTTGCAATCATGTGTTTAAGTTTATGTATGCATATGTGTGTCTATGTGGATATGTGTGAGTGGGTTTTTGTGTGTGCATGTGTGTGTCTATACATGCTAGTGTGTGTGTGGGTACATGCATATATGCTTCTATACCTCAATTGCATACATATGCATGCACGTGAGTTTGTGTGGGTGTGTGCATGTGTTTGTGTATGTAGTGTGTTCATGTGCGTGTGTGTGAGTGTGTGCTTGTTTGTGTAGCTGCATATACTTTTTTTTACAAGTTTATGTGCATGTGCATGTATATGTGTGTACATGTATGTTTGCAAATGTGTCTAGTTGAGAGTGCATGTGAATGTGCATGTGTTGGTGCATGTGTATGTGCAAGTGTGTGCATGTGTGTGTGTATATGTGGGTATATTTTTATGTGTGCGTGTCTTCATGTGCATTTACATATACATGGATTGTGTGTGCGTGTGTGCTTGAATCTTCTACATGTGTGTATGTATATGTGCATTTATGCGTTGATGTGTGTTTACGCATTTGCATGTGTGTGTGCTCATGTGCACATTTGAGTGAGTTCAAGAGTGTGTGTGTGCCTACTTGCATTCACACGTGTGTGTGTGGGTGCATACTTAGGTGTGCATATGTGTGTGTCCATATGTGTGTAGGTGTGCTAATGTGCAACCATGTGCATGTAGGTGTGCTAGTGTGTGAATCTTTGCTTGTGCATTTGAGTGTGTGCTTGGCCATGTGTGTGTGTGGATGTGTGAGTGCATATGGGTGCATGTGCATGTGTGTGAATGCTAATGTACATGCATTTATATGTGTGTTTATGCATTTGTGTGCATATAAGGATGTTCATGTGCATGTACATGTGGGTTCATATGCATGTGTGTGTGGGCACGCATTTGTGTGTATGCATTCATGGGTGCAATTATATGCATTCGTGCGTGTTGGTTTGTTTGTGCTTGTAAGCAAATGTGTGTGCAAGTGTGCTCCAGCGTGCATGTGTGCGTGTATGTGTGTTTGAATGCTTGCATGCAAATTTGTGTGTGTTTGCATGCTTGCATGCATGCGTGCGTATGTTCAAACATTTGTTTGTCCATGTGTATGTGTGTTTGGATATTTGTGTGTTCGTGTATGTTTGTAAGCATATCTATTTGTATGCATGTGTTTCTATGCATGTGTATGTCTGCTAGTGTGTTTGCACAAGTGTACGAATGTGTTTATGTGTTGGTGTGTTGAGGCATGTGTGTGTGTACATACTTGGGTGTGTATGTGCATACATGTACGTACATTTGTGTGTTCGAGTGTGTGTGGCGTTTCTTGTGCAACTAAGAATGTGTGTAGGTGTGAGTGCATTTGTGCATGGGCATGCATGTGTGTGCTCATGTGCATGCATTTGGTGTATGTATTTGTGCACATGTATGCATGTGAGGGCATGCCTTTGTATATGCATGCCTATGCATGTGTGTGGGTACACATGTGTGCATCCACATGCAAGTGCATACATGATTACACATGTGTGTTCATGTGTCAATGCACGTGAGGTTGTTTACCTAGGCCTGTGGTTGTGTGCACATGAATGTGTGTGCATGCATGATTGTGTTTGTGTGCATGTGCATTTCTTTGCATGCTTGCATGTACATGTGTGTGTTTGCATGCTTGCATTTATGTGTGTGTGTGTGAATTTGTGTGTTTGTCTATGTCTTTGCATGTGTCTGTGTGTGTACATGTCTATGTGTCAGTGTGTTTGTCTATGTGCATGTCTATATGTGTGTGATTGCCTGCTTTTGTGAATGTGTACTTGTGCATTTATTGTGTGTGCATCTGTGAACGTGTGTGAATGTGTTAGTGTGTGTATGTGCTTGTGTCTATGTGTGTATGTTATCATGCAAGTGTGTTTGTGTGTATGTGTGTATGTGTTTATGTGTTTATGTCTATATGTGTATGTGTGTTTGTGCTTGTACTTGTGCCTGAATATGTGTGTGTGTGTACATGTGTAGACGTGTGTGTGCCTGGGTGCTTATGCACTTATGCGTGTATGTTTGTGTGCCTACATGTGTGTATGTGTCTTTTTGTATGTGTGTGCAAGCATGTGTATGTGAGTACATGGGTGTATACATATCTATATGTGTTTGTGTGCTAAAATATGTCAATGTGTGGGTGCTTGATTGTGTGTGTGTAAGTGTGTGTGCATGTGTATGTGTGCCTCTACATGTGTTTGTGTGCATGTGCTTATATGGTTGTGTTTATTTGTTTGATCATCTATGTTTGTGTGTGAGTGTTAATGTGCAAGTGTGTGTACATTTATGTGTGTGCTTGTGTATGCATGGCTATGTGCATGTGTGTGTGTGTATGTGTATGTGTATGTTGATTTAGGGGTGTGTTTATATGCATATGTTTGTATCTATTCATTTTCATTTGTGCACATGTCTGTGTGGGTGTGTGTGTGTGTGTGTCTATGTTAATGTGTGAGGCTATGTGTGGGTATTTCTATGTGTGCATGTGTGTGACTCTATATGAGTGCATTTGTGTGCTTGTATGTGTGTGTTGTATGTGCGTTTAAGATTGTGTGCATGTGCATGTATGTTTGTGTGTGTAGATGTATGTGCATGTGCATGTGCATATAAAACATGTTTGTGTGTGCATGTGTTTGTGTGTCTATGTGCTTACGTGTGCATGTGCATGTGTGTGTGTGCATGCATGTCTACATCTATGAGTGTAATAGTGCATGTGCATACATTTGTGCATGTGGGTGGATGTGTGTGTTTGTGGGTGCATTTTTTTGTAAGTATGAGTGCATCCATGTGTGTTTGTGTACATGTATTTGTGTTTGCTTATGTATGTATGTGCATATGTGTATGCATGTGTGTGTGTTTATGGATTTTTATGGGTGCATTGATGCATGTGTGTAAGTGTGCATGCATGTATGTGTTTGTGTGTACAGTTGAGTTTGTGGGTATTTGAACATGTGCAATCGTGGGTGGCTATGCATGAGTGCATGTGTGTCTATGTGTGCATGCGATCACAAGGGTGTGTGTGTGGGTACGTGCTTATGTGTGTTTGTGTGTGCACGTATGTGTATGTAGGATTATATGCATATGTGTCTTTGTACTTGTGTTTGCATGTTTGTGTGCATGTGCATGTGTGTCTATATGCACGTGTGTGTTGGTGCATGTGTGTGCTAGTGCACACACATGTGTGGGTGTACATGTGCATATGGGTGTGTGCATGTACGTGTGTGCATATGTATATGCATGTGTGTGCATGTGTGTGTTCGTGTGTCTATATGTGTTTGCATATGTGTGTGTACATGAGTGTGCATACACATGTGTTCATGTGTGTATGTGTAAGTGCTTGTGAGTGCTTGTGCTTATGAGTGCATGTGGACATTTGAGCATGTGAGCATGTGCTTTCACGTATGTAAGCATTCATGTGTGTATGTTTGCATCTGTGAGTGTGTGCATGAGTATGTGCATGTGTGTGTGTGTGTGCTGGTGTGCATGGAGGCTTGTGTGTGAGTGTGTGTACATTTGTGTACATGTGCATGTTTAGGTGTGCATGTGACCTATATGAGTGTGTGTGTGTGTGTGTGTGTGTTTTTATGTGTGCACATGTATGCACTTGTTTGTTTGTGAATGTGCCTATGAGTTTGCATGTGTGTGCATGAGTGTGTGCATTCTTGTACATATGTATGTGTGTGCACTTGTAGGTGTGTGTGTGTGTGCATGCGTGCATGTGCATTTGACTGTGTGTATGTATGTGTGCATGTTTGTGCACTTGTATGTGTTACTTTAGTTTTGCATGCAAATGTGCTTATATTTGTGCATGTGTGCATGAGTGAGGGTGCATTTGTGTGTGTGTGTGTGTGCAAATGTTGGTGGTTGCAAACATGTTTGTAAGTGTGTTTATGCATGTTTGTGCATTTGCATCTATGTGCACATTTTTTTACGTGTGTATGTGTGTGCATTTATATGCTTGCGTGTGTGTGTATGAGTGTGTGCATGTGTACTTATGTGTGTATGGTTGCACATGTGTGTGCTTGTATGCATGCAGTCTTGTGACTGTGTTTTTTTATATGTGTGTTTGGGTGTGAGTGTGTGCATGTGCATATGCATGTGCACGTGTGAGAGTATGTGTGTGCATCTACGCACATATGTTTTGGTGCATGTGTGTGCATACGTGAGTGTGTGTATATGCACATGCATGTTTGTGCCGTGTGTGTTGTTGTGCATATGTGCATGTTTATATACGTGTTAACGTGCATGTGTATGCATGTGTGTATGTGTGTGTGTGGGTGGGTGTGTTTTTGTGTGTGTATGGGTGTTTATGTGTGCATAAATGTGTTCACATATGTGTGTGAATGTGTGCTTGTGTGTGTTGGTGTATGCATGTGTGCTTGTTTGCATGCATTTGTGTGTGTGTATGTGCAAGTGTATGTATGGGTGTGCATCTATGTATGCATGTGTTTTTGTCTATGTGCTTATGAGTTGGAGCATGTGTGCATGCATTCAAGTGTGTATGTGCACTCACTTGTATGCATGCATGTGTGTTGTGCATGTGAGTGTGTGCATGTTGGTGGGAATGTGTGAAGGTGTGTATAAGTGTGTGTGCATAAGTGCTTGTTTGTGTGTGCTTATGTGCGTGCACTTGTGGATGTGTATGTGTCTGTGTGCATGTGTGAGTACAAGTGTACGTGTGTGCATCTATGCACATATGCATGGGTGCATGTGTACATATGCATATGTTTACATTTGTATATGCACTTGTGTGCATGTGTGTGTGTTGTTTGTATATGTGTGTAGATGTGTGTGTATGTGTGTATGTGTATATCTGTGCAAATTTGTGTGTTTGTCTATTCATGTGCACTTATGTCTATGTGTGTGTGCATGAGTACATGTGATTCTATGTCTATGTGTGTGTGTGTGTGTGTATGTGTGTGCTTATGTGTGTATCTGAGTAGGTGCATGTGTGCATGCACATGTGTGAACAGGTACTTGTATGTGTGTTTGTGTGTTGTACATGTGAGTGTTTACATGTGTGTTTTTGTGGTTGTGGGTTTATGCATGTGTGCCTATGCCTATATATTTGTGCATGTGCGCATATGTGTTGGTGTGTGTTTACGTGCATGTGCTTATGTGTGTGCATGTGTGTTCTTATGTTTATTTTTTTTGTTAGTGAGTGCGCATGAGTTAGTGTTTTTGTCCTTGTCTCTCTGTGTGTGTGCATCTACGTGCATGCATAGGTTTGTGTGTGTAGGTGTGTGTGTGCATGAGAATGTGTGTGCGTGTGTCTATATACATGTGTTTGTTTGTGTAGGCATGTTCACGTGCATGTGTACACCTACATATGTGAGTGTGTGTTCATTTTTGTGTACATGCACAAAGCTGTGTGTGCTTTTGTTCATGTGCATATGTGTGTGCTTTCATGTGTGTCAGTGTGTTTTGGTGTTTACATGTGTACGTGTATGTGTAAGAGTGCATATTTGTGCATGAACATCGACACATGTGTGTGATCATGTGCATGTGTTTGATAATGCATGTGTGTCTATGTGTGTCTAAACATGTGTGCATGCATGTGTTTTCATGTGAGTGTGTCTACTTGTGCTTGTGTTTGTGTGTGCCTATGCACGTGCATTCATGTGAGTATTCATGTGTGTGCATGTCGGTATGCATGTGTATGAGTTTTAGTGCACCCATTTGTGTGGGTCCATGCATGCATGTTTACGCATATGTTTGTTTGTGCAGGTGGATATGCATGTGTCTATATGTGTTTGCTTATGCATGTGTGTGTACCTATGCATGTGTGTGTGCACTCACATATGTGCATATATACATCTAATTGTGCATGTGTGAGTTTGTGTGCTTGTGAGTGAGTATGTGTGTGTGTGTGTGCTTTTATGCTTTTGTGGATGCACGTTTGTCTACATATGTTTGCATGTATCTATCTGTGCATGTGAATGTATACATTCATATGTGTGAATGTGTTTGTGCCTATATTTAGGTGTATGGATGAGTGTGTCTGCATATGTCCATGTGTGTGTTTGCATGTGTGATCGTATGTGTCAATGTGCATGCATGTGTGCATACATGAGTGTGTGTATGTATGTGGTTATGTGTGTGTCTTGTGTGTGTTTTTATGCTTCCATTTGTGTGGGTTTGAGTGGTTGCATAGGTGCATGTGTGTTGATACATGTGTATGTGAGTGTGCATGCATATGGGTGTATGTGTACTCGTGTGTGTGAGTTTTGTGTGCATGTGTGTAGGCATACATATGTGCAAACATCTGTGTGTGCATGGTTGTGTGTGTATATGCCTATGTGTGATTGCATTTGTGTGTATGTTTGTGCATGTGCATGCCTTTTTGTCTACTTCTTCTACTTCTTGTTCTTCTTCTCCTTCTCCTTCTTCTTCTTCTTCTTCTTTTTCTGGTACTTCTTCTTCTTCTTTTACGTCTTCTTCCTCTTCTTCTTCTTCTTCTTTTTCTTTTTCTTCTTCCTCTTCCTCTTGTTCTTCTTCTTTTTCTTCTTCTACCTTTTCTTCTTCTTTTTCTTCTTCTACCTTTTCTTCTTCTTTCTCTTCTACTTCTTCTTCTCTTTCTTCTTCTTCTTCATCTTCTTCTTCTTCTTCATCTCCTTCTTCTTTTGTGACTTCTTTTTTTCACTTCTTCTTGTTCCTTTTCTTCTTCTTCTTCTTCTTCTTCTTCTTCTTCCTTTTCTTCTTCTTCTTCTTCTTTTTCTTCTTCTTCTTTTTCTTCTTCTTTTTCTTCCTCTTCCTCTTGTTCTTCTTCTTTTTCTTCTTCTACCTTTTCTTCTTCTTTCTCTTCTACTTCTTCTTCTCTGCCTTCTTCTTCTTCATCATCTTCTTCTTCTACTTCTTCTCCCTCTTCTTCTATGACTTCTATTTTTCACTTCTTCCTCTTCTTCTTCTTCCTTTTCTTCTTCTTCTTTTTCTTCTTCTTCTTTTTCTTCTTATCCTTCTTCTTCTTTGTCTTCTCCTTCTTCTTCTTCTTCTTCTTCTTCCTCCTCCTCTTCTTCTTCTTTTTCTTCTTTTTCTTCTTTTTCTTCCCCTTCTTCTTCTTCTTCCTCTTCTTGTTCCTCCTCCACCTCATCTTCTTCTTCTTCTTCATCCTCTTCTACGACTTGTCCTTCTTCTTCTTCTTCTTCTTCTACTACTTCTTTTTCTTCTCTTTTTTCTTTACCTTCTTGTTCTTCTCCTTCTTATTCTTCTTCTTTTCCTTCTTCTTCAACTTCTTCTTCTTCTTCTTCTTTTTCTTCTTCTTCCTCCTCATCCTCTTCCCTTTCTTCTTCTTCTTCTTCTTCTTCTTTGCCTTCCTCTTTTTCTTCCTCTTCTTCTTCTTCCTCTTCCTCTTCTTCTTATTCTTCTTCTTCATGTTCTTCTTCTTCTTCTTCTTCTTTAACTTCTACTTCTTCCACTTCTTCTACTTTTCTTCTTCTTCTTCTTCATCATCATCTTCTTCCTCTTCTACTTCTTCTTCTTCTTGTTAAACTTATTCTTCTACTACTTCTTCTTCCTCTTCTTCTTCTTATTCTTCTTCTTCTACTTCTTCTTCTCCTCCTCCTTCTCCTTCTTCTTGTTCTTCACCTTCTTCTTCTTCTTCTTCTTCTTCTTCTTCTTCTTCTTCTTCTTCTTCTTCTTCTCTTTCTCCTCGTCTTCTTCTCCTTCTTCTTCTTCTTCTTCTTCTTCTTCTCTTTCCCCTCGTCTTCTTCTCCTTCTTCTTCTTCTTCTTCTTCTTCTTCTTCTTCTTCTCCTCTTCTTCTTCTTCCTCTTCTTCTTCTCTAGCTTCTTATTCTCCTTCTTCTTCCCCTCCTACTTCTTTATCATCATCATCATCTTCTTCTTCTTCTTATTCTTCGTCTTCTTCTCCTTCTTCTTCTTCTTCTTCATTTTGTTCTTTTACTTCTTCTTCTTCTTCTACTACTACTACTTCTTCCTCTACTTCCTCTTGTTCTTCTTCTTCTTCCTCCTCTTCTTCTTCATCTTCTTCTTCTATTTTTTCTTCTACTTCTACATCTTTTTCTTTTTCTTCTTCTTCTCCTTCATCTTCTTCTCCTTCTTCTTCTTCAACTTCTTTTTTTTACTTCTTCTTCATCTTCTTTTACTTCTTTTACTTCTTCTTCTTCTTCTTCTTCTTCTTCTCCTTCTTCTTTTTCTTTTTCTTTTTCTTCTTCTTCTTATCCTTCTTATTCTTCTTCTTTTTCTTCATCATCTTCTTTTTCTTCTTCCTCTTCATTTTCTTCTCCTTCTTCTTCGTCTTCTTCTTCTTCTACTACTTCTTGTCCTTCTTTTTCTTTTTATTCTTCTTCTTCTTCTCCTTTTTCTTCTTTTTTTTTCTTCTTCTTCATCTTCTTTTTATTTTTCTTCTTCTTCTTCTTCTTCTTCTTCTTTTTCTTCTTCTGCTTCTGCTTCTTTTTCTTCTCTTTCTTCTTCTTCTTCTTCTTCTTCCTCTTCTTCTTCTTCTACTTCTTCTATTTCTTCTTTTTTGCACTTCTCCTTCTTCT
>JAIUJO010001133.1:180000-184267 GCA_023846275.1 Vanilla planifolia | reverse complement strand
AGAAGATGTGGTGCAAGGATTCGATGGTGGGGCAACCCCAGACGTAGTTGCGATATGCAACGAGCCCTTGCACCCAAGCCAATCCTCCGTTGGCAAAGTATTGCGTGCCAAGCACCCGATAAACATGCGAATAATGGGTGCCACCTTCAGCCTCCAAATCCACGTGAATTGAGCAGCAATGTTCTTTGACATGACGATATCCCCCTTATCAGCATCACTCTTCAAGCACATTTAAAGCTTCCCATTGTTAATTTTCATGGATTTAGCTTGTGATTGTAGTAGAATATCTTTGTTATGCTTGTGATTCCATGGAACATGCATCTCTCTATCATATAGTGCATCACTAGCCCAGGCACAGACTTTGATGTCATCCCAAGCCCCCATCATCAACGAAGCATTTTCCCACAAAAATTGGCCAGGTCACATCCATATTGATAAAAGTAAGCCAATACCTGATAGGAAGAAACCCCAACCAATTATCCTCCAAGAACAAGGTAGTCATCCCATCCCTGAGTCTCCAAACAAGGCAGGACAAAGCATGCGGCATAGCACTCATGGTAAGTCTGTAGGCCTGGGATGCACCGCACAGAGTTCTGTGGAAAGCATGCATATCCAGGTACTTGCTACGCATAATATTAAACCATAAGTAGTCTTCATGCATAACCAATCTTTTACACTACTTGAACTGCAAAACATACTGCCATATGCCCAAATCATGAATCCCGAGACCCCCAACTCCTTAGGGAGAGTGACTGTATCCCAATTGACATAGTGAATTGAATTGGTGTTAACGGCACCGCACCAAAGAAAATGCCTACTTATTCTTTCGACAGCATCTATAGCACCTTTAGGAAACATGTAGTGGCTAAGGACATGGTTGGGAATAGTATCAAGCACAGCATTAATCATGATCACCCTGCTTGCCATAGATAGCAACCTAGCACACCAAATAGCAATTTGTTGTTCCAGGTTTTGTATAATGAAATTGAATTCATTTTTGATAAGTAGTTTTGCTAAAATAGTCACACCAAGATAGCTTAAATGCTCGCCATGTTACATGTAAATTCTCTTTGCCATTTTCTTCTTCCTACGTTTAGTCATAGCCTTGCTGAAGCCTTGGAATTTTACAGATTGACCTTAAGCCCAACGAGCATGCCAAACTCCTGCATGATCATGTGCACAGCGCCCACAGCACCGCACGTAGTAGGTGCATACATAATAACGCCGTCAGCGAAAAGGAGATGCGATACAAGGGGCACGCACTGCACAACGAAAGCTCAGAAATGCGCACACCTCATACTCACGTGTAAGCGTCGAGAAGTGCTCAGTCATAATAATGAATAGGTAAGGTGATAAAGGACACCCTTGCCGCAATCCCTTATGAGCCATAATCCAAGGGAGCTTGACACCATTGAGCAGAACACCATATTTAGGAGAAGAAATGCAGGCACTAATCCAATCACACCACATGGTAGGAAAACCAAGAAATCTCATCATATCAATCACAAAGCACCACTTCACACTATCATAAGCTTGCTCCATATCAATTTTGATAGCCATCATGCCAACCATAGTCTTTGATGAGTACATTCTGGATGCTATCTCATGAGCAACAAAAATATTACCAGTGATAGCTCTACCCAGTACAAAGGCACCTTGTTCCTTAGAAATAATATTTGGCAGCACATACTTCAATCTTTCCACAAGGATCTTGGCCACAATTTTATAGATAGCATTACATAAGCTAATTGGTCGAAAATGGTTAGGATTTTGTTAGCACCCTTTCTTTTAAGTATAAGAACAATCAATGTGTCTTTCCAAGACAAAGGCCTGTCCTTCAACTCAAAGAATGCCAATCTGCATGGAAAAAATCATTCTGAACGACGTCACATTAACCATTAAGAAACTCAGTAGTGATCCCCTCCATCCCAGGTGCCCTATTTTTCCTAATGGCCCTGATTACACATATGACCTCCCTCTCAGTAACCTTTTGCGTGAGCAAATCACCCTGATTTTTAAAAATGCAACTGCACGGCAAAAAGTGTCTCAAGGGGGAGGCAAAACTACTGCAGCTCCACTTAGACTCAAAATAGTGTGTAAGAATGTCGCCAATACCCTTTGCAGACGTGATATGCTCCTCAAATCGTTCATCATACACATGATACTATTATTGCACCATCTAGATGTTGCTGTAGCTTGAAAAAATCTTGTATTCTTATCTCCAAGTGGAACCCATTGAAGTTTGGCACATTGCCACCACCATTTTTCTTCCAAAACACCTTCTCTATGGAAATCAACAATCAATTGGCTAAGGTGTTTTCCAAAGCATCAAGACCAACATAAAATTATTTTGTTTGTAGTGCATTGATTTTATTCTCCAACTCAGTGTTGCCATGAATGAGAGCACCAATCTCAGCCCTACTCCAGCTGCATAATGCAATAAGGGATCGACGAAATTTAGTAGCAAGACCCTCCATATTATTACCATTTGTGCACCGCAACCATGCACCGCACACCACCTCCACAGAAAAGCATAGGAAAGCAGCCAGCGCAATCAGGATCCCCTAATAGAAGAGGTAATATGTCGAGCACCGGCAGTGAACTGCAATTTGCACCAGTAGCAGCACAATGCAATAGCAAGCTGAGGCAAAACACCACAGCACCATAGTAGAAGCAGCAGTGCCAAATGCTATCGTGCATGTTTGTGAAAGCCAAACTAGAAAACAGAATAGAGATAACTTGCTCTGCGCAACACCCAAAGGATTAATACTGCACAAGCGCAAATGCGCACAGGCCAAGTTCAAATTTGAAATTTCAAATTTGAAAATACGAGTAGCAATGCCGGCACTAATCAACAAAACAAGAAGCACAGCCGCAGCCTGAAGTCAAGCCACCATTCATGGGTGTACCGTGCGAAACCTTGACTACAGTAGGAAATATAACTATTGCAATTATAGAATTGATACAGGATGAAAACCACACGCGCACCACACCCAACAAACACCAGTTGTGTGTGCAGAACAAAGCTTCGTTGCTTTCCGACGTTCATATACTAAAAGGGAATGTAAAGAGCAAAAGAAGGGAAACAACAACATTGAAGATGTTCTCAGCACAGGCAGCAACAAGAAAAGGAAAGTGATAGATGAGGCTTTTCTGTGGAGAGGAAAAGACCAAAGAATCCTAAACAACCATGGCATTAGCTTTCCTCTTCACCTTAAATGTTGCATTTCTTCCTCCATTTTGTATTGTGTTGAGTGGTGTCTTTTCTGATTTGAGGTTGCGTACAAATTACATACAATTGTTACATTATCTGCTGTGTTTGAAAGGAAAAGGAAGATGCAAGCTTGAAAGGAAAAGGAAGATGCGTACAAATTACAAATTACATACAGTCTTCTTCTTCTTCTTCTTCTTCTACTTCTGCTTCTTCTTCTTCTACAACCTCTTCTTTTCTACTTCATCTTTTTCTTTCTTCCTCTTCTTCTTCTTCTACAACTTCTTTATCTCAATCTTTCTTTTTCTTCTTCTTCTTATTGTTTTTCACCTTCTTCTTATTATTGTTCCTCTTCTACTAATTCTTCTTCTATTTCACTTCAGCTTCTTCTTCTTCTTCTTCTTCTTCTTTTGCTTCTGCTTCTATTTCTTCTTCCACTACTTCTTTTCTACTTCTTTTTTCTTCTTCTATTACTTCTTCTTCTTCTTCTTCTTCTTGTTCTTCTTCTAGTTCTTCTTATACTTCTTTTTCTTCTTCTTCTTCTACTTTTTCTTCTTCAACTTCTTTTCCTTCTTCTACTTCTTCTTCTTCTTCTTCTTCATGTTTTTCTTCTTCTTGTTATTCTTCTGTTTTCTCTTCTTTTACTTTTAGTTCTTCTTCTTCTTCTCTTTTTCATCTTCTTCTTCTATTACTACTACTACTACTACTACTACTTCTTCTTCTTATTTTTTCATCTTCTTCTTCTTCTTCTTATACTTCTTCTTCTTCATCATCATCTTCTTCTTCTTCTTCTTCTTTTTCTTCTTTTCTTCTTTTTCTTTCTTCTTCATCTTCTTTGTGCTCTTCTTCTTCGTCTTCTTCTTCTTCTTCTTCTTCTTCTTCTTTTTCGAATTCTTCTACTTCTTCTTCTTCTTCTTCTTCTTCTTCTTCTTCTTGAACTTCTACCTCTTCTTCATTATCTTCTTCTTTTTCTTCTTCAACTATATCTTCTTCTTCTATTACTACTTGTTCTTCTCCTTCTTCTTCTTCTTCTTCTTCTTCTAATTCTTCAACTTT
>JAIUJO010001133.1:157500-165000 GCA_023846275.1 Vanilla planifolia | reverse complement strand
TTTCCTTCTTCTTCTCTTTATTCTTCATCTTTTTCTTCTTCTTCTTCTTCTTCATCTTCTTCTTCTTCTACTTCTTCTTTCTCTTCTTTTTCTTCTTCTTCTTCTTCTTCTTCCTCTTCTTCGTCTACTACTTCTTTTTCTTCTTCTTCTTCCTCTCTTCCACTTCTTCTTCTTTGTATTCTTCTTCTTCTGCTTCTTCTTCTTCTACCTCAACTTTTCTTTTTTCTTCTTTTTCTTCTTCTTCTTCATTTTCTCTTTCTTGATTTTCTTCTTCTTCTTCTTCTCATTCTTATTCTTCTTCTCATTTTTCTTCATATTTTTCTTCAACTACTTCTTATTCTTCTTCTTCTTCTTCTGCTACTACTACTACTGCTTCATTTACTACTAATACTACTACTTCTTCATCTTGTTCTTAATCTTCTTCTTCTTCCTCTTCTTTTTCCTCTTCTTCTTCTTCTTTTTCTTCTTACTCCTCTCCTTCTTCTTCTTCTTCTTCTTCTTTTTCCTCTTCTTCTTCTTCTTCTTCTTCTAATTCTTCTTCTTCTTTTTCTTTTTCTTCATCTAATTCAACTTTTGCTTTTTCTTCTTCTTCTTATTCTTCTTTTGCTTGCTCTTCTTCTTTTTCTTCTTCTCCTTCTTCTTCTTCTTCTTCTTCTTCTTCCTCTTCTTCTTCTTTTTCTTCTTCCTCTCATTCTTCTTCTTCTGCTTCTTCTTCTTCTTCTTCTACTTCTTCTTCTTCTAGTTCTTCTTCACCTTTCTTCTACTACTTCTTCTTCTACTTCGTCTTCTTCATCTTCATGTTTCTTTTTCTTCTTCTTCTTCTTCCTCTTCTTCATCTTTTTCTTCATTTTTCTACTTCAACTTTTCTTTTTTCTTCTTTTTCTTCTTCTTCTTCTTCCTTTTTGATTTCTTCTTTTTCTTCTTCTTCTTCTTCTTATTCTTCTTCTCCTTTTTCTTCTTCTTTTCTTCGACTACTTCTGATTCTTCTTCTTGTTCTTCTTCTACTACTACTATAGCTTCTTATTCTTCTTCTACTACTACTACTACTACTACAACTTCTTCTTCTTTTTCGACTTCTTCTTTTTCTTCTTCTACTTCTTCTTCTTCCTCCTCCACTTCATCTTCTTCTTCTTCCTCTTCTTCTTATTCTTCTTCTTTTCTTTCAACTTCTACTTTTTCTCGGCCTTCTTCATCTTCTTCTTCTTTTTCTGCTTCTTTTACCTCTTCTTCTTCTTATGGTTGTATTCTTTTTCTTCTTCTTCTTCTTCGTCTTCTAATTCAGCTTTTTCTTTTTCTTCTTTTTCTTCTTCTTTTTCTACTTCTTCTTTTCTTATTATTGTTATTATTATTATTATTATTATTATTATTATTATTATTGTTATTGTTATTATTACTCTTTTTCTTTTTCTTCGACTACTTCTTATTCATATTTTTATTCTTCTTCTCCTTCTTCTTTTTCTACTTTTTCTTCTTCTTCTTCTTCTACTTCTTCTTCATCTTCTTCTTCTTCTTCTTCTTCTTTTTCTTCTTTCTCCTCATCTTCTTCTTTTTCTTCTTCTTCATCTTCTTCTTCTTCTATTCTTCTTCTACTTTTTCTTTTTCTTCTTCTACTTTTATTTTTCTTCTTCTTCTTCATCTTCTTCTTCTTTTTCGACTTCTTTTTCTTCTTTTTCTTCTTCTGCTTGTTCTTCTTCTTTTTCTTTTTCTTCTTCTTCTTCTTCTTCTTCTTCTTCTTCTTCTACTTCTACTTCTTCTACTTCTTCTTCTTCTTCATTTTCTTCTTCTTCTTCTCCTCCTTCTCCTTCTGCTTCTTTTTGTTCTTCATCTTCTTCTTCATCATCATCATCATCTTCTTCTTCTTCTTCTTCCCCTTCTTCTCCTTCTTTTTCTTCTTCTACTTCTTCTTCTTCTTCTTCTTTTGATTCTTCTTCATCTTCTTCTTTTACTTCAACTTTTGCTTTTTCTTGTTCGTCCTCTTCTTCTTCCCTTTTTTTCTACTTCTTCTACTTCTTCTTCTGCTTGTTCTTGCTTTTCTTCCTCTTTCTCTTCCTCTTCTTCTTCTTCTAGTTCCACTTTTTATTTTTCTTCTTTTTCTTCTTCTTCTTCTTCTTTTTCTACTTCTTCTTCTTCCTCTTGTTCTTCTTCTTCTTCTTCTTTTTCATCAGAAACTTCTTCTCCCTCTTCATCTTCTTCTTCTTCTCTTCTAATTCTTTTTCTTCTTCTTCTTCTTCTTCCTCGGCCTCTACTTCTTCTTCTTCCTCTTCTTCTTCTTCTTCTTCTTCTACTTCTACTTCTTCTTCATCTTTATTCTACTACTTATACTTCGTCTTCTTCATTTTCATATTTCTTTTTCTTCTTCTTCTTCTTCTTCTTATTTTTCTACTTCTTCTTCTTCCTCTTCTTCTTCTTCTTCAGTTTGTTCTTCTTCTTTTGTTTGTTCTTCTTCTTCTTCTTCTTCTTCTTCTTTATTTTCTTCTGCTACTACTTCTTCTTCTTCTTCCTCTTCTTCTTCTTCTTCTTCTTCTCCTTCTCTTTATTATTCATCTTCTTCTTCGTCATCTTTTTCTACTTTTCTTCTTCTTCCTCTCCTTTCTCTTCCTCTTCTTGTTTTCTTCTTCTTCTTCTTCTTCTTCTTCTTCCCCCTCCACTTCTTCTTGTTCTTATTCTTGTTCTAGTTCTTCGACTTTTACTTCAACTTCTACATTTTCTCATTGTTCTTCCTCTTTTTTTCATCCTTCTACTTCTTCCTTTTCATCTGCTTGTTCTTCTTTTTCTTCCTCTTCTTCTTCAACTTCTTGTTATTGTTCTTCTTCTTCTTCTTCTTCTTCGTTTACTTCTTCCCTGTCTCCTTCTTCTTCTTTTTCTTCTTCTTCTTCTCCTTCTACTTCTTCTTATACTTCCTCTTCTTCTTTTTCTTCTTCTTCATCATCATCTTCTTTTTCTCCTTCTTCTTCTACTTTTACTTCTTCATCATAGTCTTCTTCTTCTTCTTCTTCGTCTTCATCTTCTTCTTCTTCTTCTTTCTTTTCTTCTTTATCTTTTTCTTCTTCTACTTCTTTTTCTTCTTCTTCTTATTCTTGTTCTTCCTCCTCCTCCTCCTCCACTTCTTCTTCTTCTTTTACATCTTCTTCTTCTTCTTCTTCATTTGATTCAACTTCTGCTTTTTCTCTTTTTTTTTCTTCTTCTTCCTCTTTTTCTACTTCTTCTACTTCTTCTTCTTCTGCTTGTTCTTCTTTTTCTTCCTCTTCGTCTTCTCCTTCTTGTTCTTCTTTTTCTACTTCAGTAATTTCTTTTTCTTCTTTTTCTTCTTCTTCTTCCTCTTTTTCTACTTCTTCGTTTTCTTATTCTTCTTCTTCTTCTTTTTTTTCTTCTTTTTCTTCTTATTCTTCTTCTTCTTCATTTCCTTCTTCTTCTTCTCCTTCTTCTACTTCCACTTCTTCTTCTTCTTCTTCGTCGTCTTTTTCTTCTTCTTTTCCTTCTTCTTTTCCTTCATAGTCCTGTTCTTCCTCTTCTTCTTCTTCTTCTTCTGCATCAACTTTTGCTTTTTCTTCTTCTTCTTCTTTCACTTCTTCATTTTCTTCTTCTTCTTCTTTTGCTTGTTCTACTTCTTTTTCTTTTTCTTCTTCTTCTTCTTCTTCTTCTTCCACATCTTCTTTTTCTTATACTTCTTCTTGTTCTTATTTTTCTTCTACTACATCTCCTTCTTTTTCTTCTTCTTCTTCAACTTCTTCTTCTTCTTCTTCCTCTTTTCCTTCTTCTTCTCTTTATTCTTCATCTTTTTCTTCTTCTTCTTCTTCTTCATCTTCTTCTTCTTCTACTTCTTCTTTCTCTTCTTTTTCTTCTTCTTCTTCTTCTTCTTCCTCTTCTTCGTCTACTACTTCTTTTTCTTCTTCTTCTTCCTCTCTTCCACTTCTTCTTCTTTGTATTCTTCTTCTTCTGCTTCTTCTTCTTCTACCTCAACTTTTCTTTTTTCTTCTTTTTCTTCTTCTTCTTCATTTTCTCTTTCTTGATTTTCTTCTTCTTCTTCTTCTCATTCTTATTCTTCTTCTCATTTTTCTTCATATTTTTCTTCAACTACTTCTTATTCTTCTTCTTCTTCTTCTGCTACTACTACTACTGCTTCATTTACTACTAATACTACTACTTCTTCATCTTGTTCTTAATCTTCTTCTTCTTCCTCTTCTTTTTCCTCTTCTTCTTCTTCTTTTTCTTCTTACTCCTCTCCTTCTTCTTCTTCTTCTTCTTCTTTTTCCTCTTCTTCTTCTTCTTCTTCTTCTAATTCTTCTTCTTCTTTTTCTTTTTCTTCATCTAATTCAACTTTTGCTTTTTCTTCTTCTTCTTATTCTTCTTTTGCTTGCTCTTCTTCTTTTTCTTCTTCTCCTTCTTCTTCTTCTTCTTCTTCTTCTTCCTCTTCTTCTTCTTTTTCTTCTTCCTCTCATTCTTCTTCTTCTGCTTCTTCTTCTTCTTCTTCTACTTCTTCTTCTTCTAGTTCTTCTTCACCTTTCTTCTACTACTTCTTCTTCTACTTCGTCTTCTTCATCTTCATGTTTCTTTTTCTTCTTCTTCTTCTTCCTCTTCTTCATCTTTTTCTTCATTTTTCTACTTCAACTTTTCTTTTTTCTTCTTTTTCTTCTTCTTCTTCTTCCTTTTTGATTTCTTCTTTTTCTTCTTCTTCTTCTTCTTATTCTTCTTCTCCTTTTTCTTCTTCTTTTCTTCGACTACTTCTGATTCTTCTTCTTGTTCTTCTTCTACTACTACTATAGCTTCTTATTCTTCTTCTACTACTACTACTACTACTACAACTTCTTCTTCTTTTTCGACTTCTTCTTTTTCTTCTTCTACTTCTTCTTCTTCCTCCTCCACTTCATCTTCTTCTTCTTCCTCTTCTTCTTATTCTTCTTCTTTTCTTTCAACTTCTACTTTTTCTCGGCCTTCTTCATCTTCTTCTTCTTTTTCTGCTTCTTTTACCTCTTCTTCTTCTTATGGTTGTATTCTTTTTCTTCTTCTTCTTCTTCGTCTTCTAATTCAGCTTTTTCTTTTTCTTCTTTTTCTTCTTCTTTTTCTACTTCTTCTTTTCTTATTATTGTTATTATTATTATTATTATTATTATTATTATTATTATTATTGTTATTGTTATTATTACTCTTTTTCTTTTTCTTCGACTACTTCTTATTCATATTTTTATTCTTCTTCTCCTTCTTCTTTTTCTACTTTTTCTTCTTCTTCTTCTTCTACTTCTTCTTCATCTTCTTCTTCTTCTTCTTCTTCTTTTTCTTCTTTCTCCTCATCTTCTTCTTTTTCTTCTTCTTCATCTTCTTCTTCTTCTATTCTTCTTCTACTTTTTCTTTTTCTTCTTCTACTTTTATTTTTCTTCTTCTTCTTCATCTTCTTCTTCTTTTTCGACTTCTTTTTCTTCTTCTTTTTCTTCTTCTGCTTGTTCTTCTTCTTTTTCTTTTTCTTCTTCTTCTTCTTCTTCTTCTTCTTCTTCTACTTCTACTTCTTCTACTTCTTCTTCTTCTTCATTTTCTTCTTCTTCTTCTCCTCCTTCTCCTTCTGCTTCTTTTTGTTCTTCATCTTCTTCTTCATCATCATCATCATCTTCTTCTTCTTCTTCTTCCCCTTCTTCTCCTTCTTTTTCTTCTTCTACTTCTTCTTCTTCTTCTTCTTTTGATTCTTCTTCATCTTCTTCTTTTACTTCAACTTTTGCTTTTTCTTGTTCGTCCTCTTCTTCTTCCCTTTTTTTCTACTTCTTCTACTTCTTCTTCTGCTTGTTCTTGCTTTTCTTCCTCTTTCTCTTCCTCTTCTTCTTCTTCTAGTTCCACTTTTTATTTTTCTTCTTTTTCTTCTTCTTCTTCTTCTTTTTCTACTTCTTCTTCTTCCTCTTGTTCTTCTTCTTCTTCTTCTTTTTCATCAGAAACTTCTTCTCCCTCTTCATCTTCTTCTTCTTCTCTTCTAATTCTTTTTCTTCTTCTTCTTCTTCTTCCTCGGCCTCTACTTCTTCTTCTTCCTCTTCTTCTTCTTCTTCTTCTTCTTCTTCTACTTCTTCTTCATCTTTATTCTACTACTTATACTTCGTCTTCTTCATTTTCATATTTCTTTTTCTTCTTCTTCTTCTTCTTCTTATTTTTCTACTTCTTCTTCTTCCTCTTCTTCTTCTTCTTCAGTTTGTTCTTCTTCTTTTGTTTGTTCTTCTTCTTCTTCTTCTTCTTCTTCTTTATTTTCTTCTGCTACTACTTCTTCTTCTTCTTCCTCTTCTTCTTCTTCTTCTTCTTCTCCTTCTCTTTATTATTCATCTTCTTCTTCGTCATCTTTTTCTACTTTTCTTCTTCTTCCTCTCCTTTCTCTTCCTCTTCTTGTTTTCTTCTTCTTCTTCTTCTTCTTCTTCTTCCCCCTCCACTTCTTCTTGTTCTTATTCTTGTTCTAGTTCTTCGACTTTTACTTCAACTTCTACATTTTCTCATTGTTCTTCCTCTTTTTTTCATCCTTCTACTTCTTCCTTTTCATCTGCTTGTTCTTCTTTTTCTTCCTCTTCTTCTTCAACTTCTTGTTATTGTTCTTCTTCTTCTTCTTCTTCTTCGTTTACTTCTTCCCTGTCTCCTTCTTCTTCTTTTTCTTCTTCTTCTTCTCCTTCTACTTCTTCTTATACTTCCTCTTCTTCTTTTTCTTCTTCTTCATCATCATCTTCTTTTTCTCCTTCTTCTTCTACTTTTACTTCTTCATCATAGTCTTCTTCTTCTTCTTCTTCGTCTTCATCTTCTTCTTCTTCTTCTTTCTTTTCTTCTTTATCTTTTTCTTCTTCTACTTCTTTTTCTTCTTCTTCTTATTCTTGTTCTTCCTCCTCCTCCTCCTCCACTTCTTCTTCTTCTTTTACATCTTCTTCTTCTTCTTCTTCATTTGATTCAACTTCTGCTTTTTCTCTTTTTTTTTCTTCTTCTTCCTCTTTTTCTACTTCTTCTACTTCTTCTTCTTCTGCTTGTTCTTCTTTTTCTTCCTCTTCGTCTTCTCCTTCTTGTTCTTCTTTTTCTACTTCAGTAATTTCTTTTTCTTCTTTTTCTTCTTCTTCTTCCTCTTTTTCTACTTCTTCGTTTTCTTATTCTTCTTCTTCTTCTTTTTTTTCTTCTTTTTCTTCTTATTCTTCTTCTTCTTCATTTCCTTCTTCTTCTTCTTCTTCTTCTACTTCCACTTCTTCTTCTTCTTCTTCGTCGTCTTTTTCTTCTTCTTTTCCTTCTTCTTTTCCTTCATAGTCCTGTTCTTCCTCTTCTTCTTCTTCTTCTTCTGCATCAACTTTTGCTTTTTCTTCTTCTTCTTCTTTCACTTCTTCATTTTCTTCTTCTTCTTCTTTTGCTTGTTCTACTTCTTTTTCTTTTTCTTCTTCTTCTTCCACATCTTCTTTTTCTTATACTTCTTCTTGTTCTTATTTTTCTTCTACTACATCTCCTTCTTTTTCTTCTTCTTCTTCAACTTCTTCTTCTTCTTCTTCCTCTTTTCCTTCTTCTTCT
>JAIUJO010001133.1:142500-150000 GCA_023846275.1 Vanilla planifolia | reverse complement strand
CGTCTTCTTCTTCTTCTTCTTCTTCAGCTTCTTCTTTATTTACTTCTACTTCTTCTTCTTCTTCAACTTCTTCTTTCTTCTTCTTCTTGTTATACTTCTTCTTCTTCTTCTTCTTCTTCTTTCTTTCTCTTCTACTTCTTCTTCTACTATAACTAATACCACTAGTTTCACTTGTTCATCTACCTCTTCTTCCTCTACTTCTACATTTTCTTCTACTTCTTTTGCTCATTTTGCTTGTTCTTCTGCTTCTTGTTCTTGTTCTACTTCTTCTTATTCTGTTCCTTATCCATCCTTTTCTACTTCTTCTTCTTCTTCCTCACCATCTTCTTCCTCTTCTTCTACTTCTTCTTCTTCTATTTCTTCTTTCTCTTCTTTTTCTTCTTCTTCTTCTTCTTTCTCTTCTTTTACTTCAACTTTTGCTTTTTCTTCTTCTTCTTCTTCTTCTTTCTTCCACTTCTTCTTCTCCTTCTTCTTATTATTATTATTATTTTTCTTCTTCCTTTTGTTCTTCTCCTACTTCTTCTTCTTCTACTTCTTCTTCTTTTTCTTCTTTTTCTTTTTCTTATTATTATTCTTCTTCTTCTTCTTCTCCTTCCCCTTCTTCTTCATCTTCTTCTTCTGCTACTACTTCAACTTTTTCTTCTTCTTCTTCTTCTTCTTCTTCTTCTTCCTCTTCTGGTACATCTTCTTTTCTTCTTCTTCTACTTCTTCTTCTTTTTCTTCTTAATCTTCTTCTTCTTCTTACTTTTCATCTTCTTGTTCTTATTCTTCTTTTTCTTCTTTTTCATCTACTTCTTCTTATTCTTATTCTACTTCATTTTCTCCTTCTTCTTCTTCTTCTTCTTCTGTATCATTTTCTTCTTCTACTTCTTCTTCTTTCTCCTTCCTCTCCTTTTTCTACATCTTATTTTTCTTCTTTTTCTTCTTCTTTTTCATATTCTGTTCCATCTTCTTCTTCTTCTCCTTCTTCCCAAACTCCTCCTAATTTTTCTTCTTCTGCTTCTAATTCTTCTTCTCTTTCTTCTTCTTCTTCCAATTCTTCTTCTTCTTCTTCTTTCTCTTAGTCATCTTCTTCTTCTTCTTTTTCTACTACTACTGCATTTTCTTCTTCTTTTCTACTTGTTCTTTATCTACTTCTTCATCTTCTTCTTCTTCTTCTGCTTGTTCTTATACTTCTTCTTAAACTTCGTCTTCTACTTCATCTTCTCCTTCTTCTTCTTCTTCTTCTTCTTCTTCTTTTTCTTTTGCTTTTACTTCATCATCTTCTTCTTATTTTTCTTCTTCTCCTTATTTTTCTTCCTCTTCTTCTTCTTCCTTTTCTTCTTCCTCTTTCTCTTCTTCTTCTTCTTCTTCTTCTTCTTCTACTACTTTTTTTCTTCTTCTTCTTCTTCTTCTTCTTCTGCTACTTCAAAAATTTTTTCATCTTCTTCTTTTTCTACTTCTTCTTCTTCTTCTGCCTCTTCTTCTTCTTCTTGTTCTTCTTCTTCTTCTTCTACTACTACTACTACTACTTCTTCTTCTTCTTCTTTTTCTTCTTCTTTTTCTTCTTCTTCTTCTTCTACTTCTTTCTTTCTTCTTCTTCTTCTACTTCTTCCACTTCTTCTTCTTCTTCTTTCTTGCTCTTCTTCTTATTCTTTTTCTTCCTCTTCTTATTCTTCTTCTTATTCTTCTTCTTCTTCTTCTTCTTCTTCTACTACTACTACTACTACTACTATTACTTATGCTTCTTCTACAACGACATTTTTTCTTCTTTGTTTTCTACTTTTTCTTCTTCTTCTTGTTCTTCTTCTACTTCTTCTTCTTCTTCTTCTTTTTGTACTTGTTCTTCTTCTTCTGCTTCTTATTCTTCTTCTTCTTCTTCTTCTTCTCCACTTCTTCTTCTTCTTCCTCTTCTTCTTCTTTTTCTTCTTCTTCTTCTTCTTCTTCTTCTTCTTTTGCTTCTGCTACATCTTTTTCTTCTTTTTTTCTTCCTCTTCCTCTTCTTCTTCTTCTTCTTCTTCATCTTGTCTTTCTCCTTTTTCTTCCTCTTCTTCTTCTTCTTCTTCTTCTACTACTTTTGCTTCATTTTCTTCTTCCTCGTTTTATTCTTCTTCTTCTCGATCTTCTTCTTCTTGTTCTTCTTCTTCTTCTTCTTCTTCTTCTTCTTCTTTCTCCTTCTTTTTCTTCCTCTTCTTCATCTTCTTTTTCCTCTTCCTCCTCTTCTTTTTCTTCGTCTACTTCTTCTTCTTCTTCTTCTTCGACTTCTTTAATTACTTCTACTTCTTCTTCTTCTTCAACTTCTTCTTTCTTCTTCTTCTTGTTATACTTCTTCTTCTTCTTCTTCTTCTTCTTTCTTTCTCTTCTACTTCTTCTTCTACTATAACTAATACCACTACTTTCACTTGTTCATCTACCTCTTCTTCCTCTACTTCTACATTTTCTTCTACTTCTTTTGCTCATTTTGCTTGTTCTTCTGCTTCTTGTTCTTCTTCTTCTTCTTCTTATTCTGTTCCTTATCCATCCTTTTCTACTTCTTCTTCTTCTTCCTCGTCATCTTCTTCCTCTTCTTCTACTTCTTCTTCTTCTATTTCTTCTTCCTCTTCTTTTTCTTCTTCTTCTTCGTCTTTCTCTTATTTTACTTCAACTTTTGCTTTTTCTTCTTCTTCTTCTTCTTCTTTCTTCCACTTCTTCTTCTTCTTCTTCTTCTTCTTATTATTATTATTTTTCTTCTTCCTTTTGTTCTTCTCCTACTTCTTCTTCTTCTTCTTCTTCCTCTTCTTTTTCTTCTTTTTCTTTTTCTTATTATTATTCGTCTTCTTCTTCTTCTTCTCCTTCCCCTTCTTCTTCTTCTTCTTCTTCTTCTTCTCCTTCTTCCCAAACTCCTAATTTTTCTTCTTCTGCTTCTTATTCTTCTTCTTTTTCTTCTTCTTCTTCCAATTCATCTTCTTTTTCTTCTTAATCTTCTTCTTCTTCTTCTTTCTCTTAGTCATCATCTTCTTCTTCTTCTTCTACTACTACTGCATTTTCTTCTTCTTTTCTTCTTGTTCTTTATCTACTTCTTCATCTTCTTCTTCTTCTTCTGCTTGGTCTTATACTTCTTCTTAAACTTCTTCTTCTACTTCATCTTCTCCTTCTTCTTCTTCTTCTTCTTCTTCTACTTTTTCTTTTGCTTCTACTTCATCATCTTCTTATTTTTCTTCTTCTTCTTCTTCTCCTTATTTTTCTTCCTCTTTTTCTTCTTCCTTTTCTTCTTCCTCTTTCTCTTCTTCTTCTTCTTCTTCTACTTCTTCTTCTTCTGCTACTTCAAAAATTTTTTCTTCTTCTTCTTTTTCTACTTCTTCTTCTTCTTCTGCCTCTTCTTCTTCTTCTGCTTCTTCTTCTTCTTCTTCTTCTTCTCCTGCTTGTTCTTCTTGTTCTTCTTCTTCTTCTTCTACTACTACTAGTACTACTACTTCTTCTTCTTCTTCTTCTTTTTTATTCTTCTTCTTCTTCTACATCTTCCACTTCTTCTTCTTCTTCTTTCTTGCTCTTATTCTTGTTCTTTTTCTTCCTCTTCTTATTCTTCTTCTTATTCTTCTTCTTCTTCTTCTTCTTCTTCTTCTTCTTCTTCTACTACTACTACTACTACTATTACTTCTCCTTCTTCTACAACGACATTTTTTCTTCTTTGTTTTCTACTTTTTTTTCTTCTTCTTGTTCTTCTTCTACTTCTTCTTCTTCTTCTTCTTCTTCTTCTTTTTGTACTTGTTCTTCTTCTTCTGCTTCTTATTCTTCTTCTTCTTCTTCTTCTTCTGCACTTCTTCTTCTTCTTCCTCTTCTTCTTCTTTTTCTTCTTCTTCTTCTTCTTCTTCTTCTTTTGCTTTTGCTACATGTTTTTCTTCTTTTTTTCTTCCTTTTCCTCTTCCTCTTCTTCTTCTTCTTGTTTTTCTCCTTTTTCTTCCTCTTCTTCTTCTTCATTTTCCTCTTCCTCCTCTTCTTCTTCTTCTTCTTCTACTACTTTTTCTTCTTCTTGTTCTTCCTCTTCTTCTTCTACAACTACTTCAAAAATTTTTTCTTCTTCTTCCTCTTGTTCTTATTCTTCTATTTCTACTTCTTCTTCTTCTTCTACCTCTTCTTCTTCTTCTTCTTCTTCTTCTCTTTCTTCTACTACTACCACTACTACTACTACTTCTTCTACTTGTTCTGCTTCTTCTTCTTCCTTCTTCTTCTTCTACTTCTTGTACTTCTTCTTCTTCTTCTTTCCTTTTCTTCTTCTTGTTCTTTTTCTTCCTCTTCTTGTTCTTCTTCTTCTTCTTCTTTCTCTTCTTCATTAACTTCTTCTTCTTCAACCACTTTTTTTCTTCTTTGTTTTCTACTTTTCCGTCTTCTTCTTCTTGTATTTCTTCTTCTTCTACTTCTTCTTCTTCTTCTTCTTTTTCTACTTGTTCTTGTTTTTCTTATTCTTCTTCATCTTCCTCATCTTCTTCTTCTTTTACTTCTTCCTCTTCTTCTTCCTCTTCTTCATGTTCCTCTTCTTCTTCTTCTTCTTCTTCTTCTTCTTCTTCCTGTTCTTCTTCTTCTTCTTCTTCTTCTTCTTCTTCTTCTTCTTCTTCTTCTTCTTCTTCTTCCTCTTCCCCTTTTCTTCTTGTTCTTCTCTCCTTCTTCTTCTTCTAGTTCTTCCTCTTTTTCTTCCTCTTCTTGTTCCTCTTTATCTTCTTCCTCTTCTTCTTCTTCAACTTTCTCTTCTTCTTCTTCTACTTCTTCTTCTTCTTCCTCTTCCTCTTCTTCTTCTTCCTCTTCATCTTCCTCTTCTTCTTTTTCCTCTTCTTCTTCTTCTTATTCTTCCTCTTCCTCCTCTTCTTTCTTCTCCTTCTTCTTTTTCTTCTTCTCCTTCTTCTTCTTCTTCTTCTCCTTCTTCTTCTTCTTCTCCTCCTTCTTCTCCTTCTTCTTCTCCTTCTTCTTTAGCTTCTTCTACTTCTTCTTTTCCTTCTCCTTCTTATTCTTATCCGTCTCCATCTTCTTCTTCTATTTCTTCTTCTTCTTCTTTTTCTCCTTCTGCTCCTTCTTCTTCTACTTGTTATTCTCCTTCTTTTACTTCTTCTTCTCCATCTTCTTCTTCTTCTTCTCCTTCTTCTTTTACTACTTTTCCTTCATCTTCTTCTTCTTTTCCTTCTTCTTCTTCTTCTTCTTCTCCTTCTTCTTCTTCTTCTTCTTCTTCTTCTCCTCCTCCTCCTCCTTCCTCTTCTCCATGTTCTTCTTCTTCTTCTTTTTCTTCTTATTCTTCTTCTTCTCCTTCTTCTTCTCCTCCCTCTTCTACTCCCTCTCCTTCTTCTTCTTGTTCTCCTTCTTCTTCTACTTCTCTTCTTCTTCTTCTCCTTCTTCTTCTTCTTCTTCTCCTCCTTCTTCTTCTTCTTCTCTTTCTTGTTGTTCTGCTTCTTCTTCTTGTTCTTCTTGTTCTTCTTCTTCTTCTTCTCCTTCGTCTTCTCCATCTTCTTCTTCTTCTTCTCCTTCTTCTTCTTCTTCTTCTTCTTCTGCTTCTTCTACTTCTTCTCCTTCTTCTTCTTCTTCTCCTCCTACTTCTTTTTCTTCTTCTCCTTCTTCTTCTTCTTCTTCTCCTTCTTCTTCTTCTTCTTCCTTCTTCTTCTTCTTCTTGTCCTTTGTCTTCTTCTCTTTCTTCATCTTTTTCTTCATTTTCTCCTTGTTCTTCAACTCCTTCTCCTTCTTTTTCTTCTTCTTCTCCTTCTTCACCTTATTCTCCTTCTTTTCTTCTTCTTCTTCTTCTCCTTCTCCTCCTTCTTCTTCTTCTTTTCATTGCCCTTCTTCTTCTTCTCCTTCTGCTTCTTCTTCTTCTCCTTCTCCTTCTTCTTCTTCTTCTTGACCTTCTACTTCTTCTTCTTCTACTTCTTCTTCATCATCATACTCTTCATCATCTTCTTCTTCTTCATCTTCATCTTCTTCTTCTTCTTCATCTTCTTCTTCTTCTTCTTCTTCTTCATCTCCTTCTTCTTCTTCTTCTTATTATTCTTCTCCTTGTTCTTCTTCTTCTTCTTTCTTCTTCTTCTTCTTCTTCTTCTTCTTCCTCTTCTTCTGGTTCTTCTACTTCCTCTTCTTCTTCTTCTTCTTCATGTTCATCTTCTTCTTAATCTTCTTCTTCTTTTTCCTCTTCTTCATCTTCTACCTCTTCTTCCTATTCTTCTTCTTCTTCTTCTTCTTCCTATTCTTCATCATCTTCTTCTTCTTCTTCTTCTTCTTCTTCTCCTTCTTCTTCTTCTTCTTCTTCTTCTTCTTCTTCTTCTTCTTCTTCTTCTTCTTCTCCTTCTTCTTCTTCTTCTTCTGCTTCTCCTTCTTCTGCTTCTTCTATTTCTACTTCTCCTTCTTCTACTTCTTCTTCTCTTGCTTCTGCTTCTTCTTCTTCCTCTTCTTCTACTTCTTCTTCTTCTTCTCCTTCTTCTCTTACTTCTTCTTCTCCTACTTCTTCTGCTTCTTCTCCTTCTTCTTCTTCTTCCCCTTCTTCTTCTTCTCCTCCTTCTCTCTCTTCTTCTTCTTTGGCTTCTTCTTCTCCTTCTTCTTATTCTTCTTCTTCTTCTTCTTCGTCTTCTTCTTCTTCTTCTTCTTCTTCTTCCTCTTTTTCTTCTTCTTCTTCTCGTTCTTCTTCTTCTTCTTCTTCTTCTTCTCCTTCTTCTTCTTCTTCTTCTTCTTCTCCTTCTTCTTCTTCTTCTTCTTCTTCTTCTTCTCCTTCTTCTTCTTCTTCTACTTTTTCCTCTTCTTCTTCTTCTTCTTCTTCTCCCCCACCTTCTTCCTCATCTTCTTCTTCATTGTGTTCTTCTTCTTCTTCTTCTTCGACTACTACTACTTCTTTTTTTTAATAATCTTCTTAGCCTTCTTCTTATTCTACTTCTTCTTCTTCATCTACAACTTCTTTTACTTCTTTCTTCTTCTTCTTCTTCTTCTTCTTCATCTTCATCTTCGTCTTCTTCTTCTTTCTTCTTCTTCTACTTCTTCTTCTTCTACTTCTTCTTTTTCTTCATTATTTTCTTCTTCTTCTTCTTTGTCTTCTACTTCTACTACTTCTCCTTCTTCTTTTTCTTCATCTTCTTTCTTCTTCTTCCTCATCTTCCTCTTAATCTTCTCCTTCTTTTGCTTCTTCTATTCCTTCTTCTTCTTCTTATTATTCTCCTTCCTCTTCTTCTTCTTCTTGTTCTTCTTCTTCTTCTTCTTTCTTCCGTTTCTTTTTCTTATTTTTCTTTTTCTACTTATTCTTCTTCTTCTTCTTCTTCTAATTGTACTTCTTCTTCTTCTTCTTCTTTTTCTTCTCCTTCTTAATCTTCTTCTTCTTCTTCCTCTTCTTCTTCTTCTTCTTCTTCTCCTACTTGTTCTTCTACTTTCTCTTCTTCTTCTTGTTCTTCATTTTTTTCTTCATCTTCTTCATCATGATCTTCTTGTTCTTCTTCTTTTTCTTAATCTTCTTTCTTCATCATCTTCTTCTTCTTATTTCTCTTCTTCTTCTTCTTCTTCTTCTTCTTCCTCTTCTTCTTCTCCTTC
>JAIUJO010001133.1:130000-132500 GCA_023846275.1 Vanilla planifolia | reverse complement strand
CTTCTTCTTGTTATTATTATTATTATTATTATTATTGCTATTTTTGTTGTTATTATTATTATTGTTGTTCTTCTTCTAGTTCTTCTTCTTTTTCTTCTTCTACTTCTACTTCTTCTCCTTCTTCTTCTCCTTCTTCTGCTTGTTCTTATTATTATTATTATTATTATTGTTATTATTATTTGTTTTCTACTTCTTCTTCTTCTTCTGCTTCTTCTTCTTCTTCTTCTTCTTATTCTTCTTCATCTTCTTCTTCTCTTCTTCTTCTTCCTCTTCATCTCCTTCTTTTTCGTATTCTTCTTCTTCTTCTTCTTCTTTTCGCTTCTTTTTCTTCTTCTTCTTCTTCTTCTTCTTCATCTACTTCTTCTACTAATACTACATCTGCTTCTTCAACTTCTTCTTCTTCTTTCTTCTTTTTCTTTTGCTTCTACTTCTTCTTTTTATTATTATTATTATTATTATTCTCTTCTTCTTCTTCTTCATTTTCTTTTACTTCTTCTTTTTCTACTTTTTCTTCTTCTTCTTCTTCTTCTTCTTGTCCTTCTTCTTCTTCTTTCTTCTTCTTTCTTCTTCTTCTTCTTCTTCTTCTTCTACTTCTTCTTCTTCTTCATCTCCTTTCTTTCTTCTTCTTCTTCTTTTTCTTCATCTTCTACTACTTATTTTTCATCATCTTCTTCATTTTCTTCTTCTTCTTCTTCGTCTTCTTGCGCTTCTTCTTCTTCATCTTATTCTTCTTCTTCTGGTTCTTGTTCTTCTTTTTCTTCTTATTCTTCTTTTACTTTTTTTTCTTCTTCTTCTACTTCGTCTTCTTCTTCTTCTTCTTCTTCCTCTTTTTGTTCTTCCTCACATTCTTTTTCTTCTTCTTCATCTTGTCCTTCATCTTTTTCATCTTCTTCTTCATATTCTTCTTCTTCTTCTTCTTCTTCCACTTGTTCTTCTTCTTCTAATTCTACATCATCTTTCTTCTTCTTCTTCGTCGTCTTCTACTTCTTCTTCTTCTTCTTCTTCTTCTTCTTTTTCATGTTCATCATCATCTTCTTCTTCTTCTACTGCTTCCTCTTCTTCTTCTTTTACATTTTCTTCCTCTTCTTTTTCTTCTTCTTGTTCTTCTACTACTACTTCTTCTTCCTTTTCTTCCACTTCTACTTATTCTTCTTCTTTTGTTTCTTGTTCTTCTTCTTCTTCCTCCTCTTCTTCTTCTTTTGCTTATTCTTCTTCAACATCATCATCATCATCTTCTTCTTCTTCTTCTTTAACTTCTTCTTCATCTTCTTCATCTACTTCTTCTTCTTCTTCTTATTCTTCGTCTTCTGTTACTACTACTACTTCTTTTTCTTCTTCTCTTTCTTTTACTACAACTTTGATTACTTCTTCTTCTTATTCTTTTTCATCTTCTTGTGCTTCTTTTTCTTCTTCTTCTTCTTCTTTTACTATCTTCTTTATTAGTGTCAATTTCTTCTTTATCCTTCTTCTTCTTCCTCTTTTTCTTTTTCTTCTTCTTCTTCTTCTTCTTCTTCTTATTCTTCATCTTCTTCTTCTCTTTGTCTTCTTGTTTCTTTTTGTTGTTGTTCTTTTTCTTCTTCTCCATCTTCTTTTTCCTTTATTCTTCTTCTTCTTCTTCTTCTTCTTCTTCGTCTTCTACTTTTTCCTCTTCTTCTTCTACTACATATAATTGTTCTACTTGATCTTCTTCTTCTTCTTCTTCTTTTCCTCTTCTTGTTCTACTTCTTATTCTTCTTCTTCCTTTTCCTCTTCTTCTTCTTGTTCATCATCATCTTCCTCTTCTTCTCCCTCTTCTCCTTCTTCTACAAGTTCTTCTTCATCATGTTCTTCTTTTTTTTCTACTTCTTCTTTTCTTCTTTTTCTTCTTGTTCCTCTTCTTTATATTCTTCTTTTTCTTCTTCTTAATAATCTTCTTCGCCCTCTTCTTATTCTTCTTCTTCTTCTTCTAATTGTTCTTCTTCTTCTTTCTTTAACATCATCATCATCATCTTGTTCTTCTTCTTCTTCTTCTTCTTCATCTTCTCCTTCTTCTTCTTTTTATTCTTATTCTACTACTTCTTCTTCTTCTATTTCTTCTTCTTCTTCTTCTTCTTCTTCTTTGTATTCTTCTTCTGCTCATCCTTCTCCTTCTTTTTCTTCTTCTTCTTCTTCTTCTTTTTTGTCTTCTTCTTCTCGTTCTTTTTCTTCATCTTTTTTAACTTCTTCTTCTACTTTGTCTATTTCTTGTCCTCATACTCCTTCCACTTCTTCTTCTTCTCCCCGTCCTCCTCCTCCTTCTTCTTCTTCTTCCCCTTCTTCTTCTTTCTTCTGTTTCTTCTTCTACAATTTATTTTTCTTTTTCTTCTTCTTTTAATTCAACTTCTTCTTCTACTTCTTCTTCTTCTTCTTTTTCTTCTACTTCTTCATCATCATCTGCTTCTTCTTCATCTTCTTCTTTTTCATCTTGTTCATCTTCTTCTTCTTCTTCTTCTGCTTCTTCTTCTTCTTCTTCTTCTTCTTC
>JAIUJO010001133.1:117500-120000 GCA_023846275.1 Vanilla planifolia | reverse complement strand
TTTCTTCTTTTACTTCTTTTTTATTTTCTTCTTCTTATTCTTCTTTCTCTTTTTCTAGTTCTTTATATTCTACTTTTTCTTTTTCTTCTCCTTGTTCTTCTTCTTCTTCCTCTTTTTCAAATTCTTCTTCTACTTTTTCACCTTCCACTTCTTCTTCTTCTTCTTCTGCTTCTTCTTGTTCTTCTTCAACTAGTACTGCTACTACTATTACTTGTTCTTCTTCTTCTTCTTCTTCTTCTACTTCTTCTTCATCATCATCTTCTTCCTCTTCTTTTTCTTCTTCTTCCTATTTTTCTTCTAATTCTTTTTTTTCGTCTTCCTCGTCCTTCACTTCTTCTTCTTCTTCTTGTTGTTTCTTCTTCTTCTTCTTCTTCTTCTTCTTCTTCTTCTCCTTCTTCTCTTAATTCTTCATCTTCTTCTTCATCATCTTCTTCTTCATCATCTTCTTCTTCCTCTTCTTCTTTTCTGACTTCTTCTTCTTCTTCTTCTTCTTCTTCTTCTTCTTCTTATTCTTTCTTTTCTTCTTCTATTACTTCAACTTTTTCTTTTTCTTCTTCTTCTTCTCCATCTCTTTCTTCTTCTTCTTTTTCTTCTACTTCTTCTTCTTCTTCCTACTCCTCTTTTGCTTGTTTTTCTTCTCCGTCTTCTTCTTCTTCTTCTTGTTTTTCATCCTTTTGTTGTTCTTCTTCTTCTACTTCTACTTCTTCTCCTTCTTGTTCTTCTTCATCAACTTGTTCTACTTCTACTTCTTCTTCTTTCTTTCTTTCTTTCTTTCTTTCTTCTTCTTCTTCTTCTTCTTCTTCTTCTTTTTATCCTTCTTCTCCTTCTTCTTCTTCTCTTCTTCTTGTTTTTCCTCTTCATCTTCTACTTTTTTCTCCTTCTTCTTCTTCTTCTACTTCTACTTTTACATTTACTTCTTTTTCTTTATTATTATTCTTCTTCTTCTTCTTTTTCTTTCGTCTTCTTCTCCTTCTTCTTCTTCTCCTACTTCTTTCGTCTTCTTCTTCCTCCTCTTCTTCTTCTACTTTTTCTTCTCTTTCTTCTTCTTCTTCATCTTCTTCTTCCACAACGTCATCTTCTTCTTCTACATCTCCTTTTTCTTGTTCTTGTTCTTCTTCTTTTTCTTCTTCTTCTAATTCTTCATCTTCTTATTTTTCTTTATCATCATCTTCTTCTTCTGCTTCTTCTTCTTCTTCCATTTCTTCTTCTTCTTCTTTTCTTCTTCTTCTTCTTCTTCTTCTTCTACTACTTTTTCTTCTACTTCTTCTTCTTCATCTTCTTCTTCTTCTTCTTCTTCTACTACTACTTCTTTTACTTCATCTTCTTCTTCTTCTACTTCTTTTTCTTCTTCTTCTTCTTCTTCTTTTCCTTCTCCATCTTCTCTTTATTCCACATCTTCTTCTTCATCTTCTTCTTCTTCTACTTCTTCTTCTTCTTCTTCTTCCTCTCCTTCTTCATCAACTTTTTCTTCTTCCTCTTCTTCTTCTTCTTCATCTTCTTTTTCTTCTACTACTACTACTTCTTCTTCTTCTTCTTCTTCAACTTCTTCTTCTTCTTCTCTTCTTCTTCTTCTTCTTCTTTTATAACTTCTTCTTCTTTTTTTTCTTCTTCTTCTATGTCTTCTATTTCTTCTTCTTCTTCTTCTATGTCTTCTATTTCTTCTTCTTCTTCTTCTTCTTCTTCTTCATCTTCTCCTTCTTCTGCTAGTTTTACAACTTCTTCTTCTTCTTCTTCTTCTTCTCCTTCTTGATCATATTTTTCTTCTTCCTCATCTTCTTCCTCTTCTTCTTCTTCTTCTTCTTCTTCTTCTTATCTTCTTTTCTTCTTCTTCTACTTCTTCTTCTTCATTTTCTTCTATTTTTTCTTCATCTTTTTCTTTTTGTTCTTTTTCTTCTTCTTCTTCTTCCCCTTCTTCTTCTATGGCTTTTTCTTCTTCTTCTTCTTCTTCCTCTTCTTCTTCTTCGATTTCTTCTTCTTGTTCCTCTTCTTCTTCTTTTTCTTATTCTTCTTCTTCTACAACTTCATGTACTTCTGCTTCTTCTTTTTCTTCTTCTACTTTCTCTTCTTCTACTTCATCTTCTTCTTCTAGTTCTTGTACTTCTTCAACTTCTACATTTTCTTTTTCTTCTTCTTCTTCTTTTTCTACTAACACTACTATTATTACTTCCTCTTTTTCTTTTTCTTCTTCATCATTTTCTTCTTCTTCTACTACTTGTACTTCTGCTTCTTCTTCTTCTTCTACTTCTTCTTCTTCTTCTCCAACTTCTACATTTTCTTTTTCTTCTTCTTCTTCTTCTTCTTCTTCTACTACTACTACTATTACTTCTTCTTCTTCTTCTTCTTATTCTTCTTCCTCTTCATCATTTTTTCTTGTTCTTCTTATTTTTCTTCTTCATATTCTTCTTCTTCTTGTTTATCATCATCCTCTTCTTCTTATTTTTTTTCGTCTTCTTCTTCTTCTTCTACTTGTTCTTCTTCTTCTTCTTCTTCTCCTTCTTCT
>JAIUJO010001133.1:57500-60000 GCA_023846275.1 Vanilla planifolia | reverse complement strand
TCTTCTTCTTCTTCCTCCTCCTCCATTTCTTCATCTTCTTCGTCTTCTGCTTTTACTTCAACTTTTGCTTTTTCTCATTCTTCTTCTTCTTCTTCTTAAACCTCTACTTCTTCTTCTTTTACTTCTTCATCTTCTCTATTCTTCTTCTTCTTCTTCTATTTCTTTTTCTTCTTCTTCTTCTTCTCCTTCTTCTTCTTCTTCTTCTTCTTCTTCTTCTTCTCGTCCTTCTCCTCCTCTTTCTTCTCGTTCTTCTTCTTCTTCTTCATCTACCACATTTTCTTCTTCTTCTTCTTCTTGTTCTTTTTCTTGTTCTTCTTCTTCTTCTTCTTCGTCATCTTCATCTTCATCTTCATCTTCTTCTTCTTCATCTTCTTCTTTTTCTTGTTCGTTTTCTTGTTCTTCTTCTTCTTCTTCTTTTTCTTCTTCTTCTTCTTCTTCTTCTTCTTCTTTTTCTTCTTCTTCTTCTTCTTTTTCTTCTTCTTCTTCTTCTTCTTCATCTTTTTCTTCTTCTTCTTCTTTTACTTTTGCTTCCTTTTCTTCTTCTATTATTACTTCTTCTTCTTCTTCTTTTTCTGCTACTACTACTACTACTTTTTAGTCTTCTTCTTCATCTTCTTCTTCCTCTTCTTTTCTTCTTCTTCTTCTTCTTCTTCTTCTTCCTCTTCTTCTTCTTTGTCTTTTTCTTCTTCTTCTTTCTCGACTTATTCTTCTTCTTCTTTTTCGACTTCTTCTTCTTCTTCTACTTCTTCTTCTTCTTTTTCTTCATCTTCTTCTTCTTCATCTTCTTCTTCAACTTCTACTTCTTCTTCTACTTCATCTACTTCTACTTGTTCTTCTTCTTCTTCTTCGAATTCTTCATCTTCTTCTTCTTCTATTTCTTTGTGTTCTTTATCTTCTTCTTCTTCTTCATCATAATCATCTTCTTCATCATATTTTTATTCTTCTTCTTCTTCTTCTTCTTCTTTTTCTACTTCATCATCATAATCTTCTTCCTCCTCTTCTTTTTTTTCTTCTTCTTCTTCTACTACTACTACAACTTCTTGTATTTCTTCTACTTCTTCTTCTTCCTCCTCCACTTCTTCATCTTCTTCTTATTCTTTTACTTCAATTTCTCCTCTTTCTAATTCGTCTTCTACTTGTTCTTCTTTTTGTTCCTCTTCTTCCTCTTTTTTTTCTTATTTTTCTTCTGCCTCAACTTTACTTTTTCTTTTTCTTCTTTTTTTTCTTCTTCTTCTTCTTTTTTTACTTCTTTTTCTTCTTCTTCTTCTTCTCCTTCCTCTTCTTCTTCTTCTTCTTCTTTTCCTTCTCTGTCTTCTTCTTCTTCAACTACTACTTCTTATTCTTATTCATCTTCTTCTTCTTCTTCATTTTCTTCCTCTTTTTCTACTTCTTCTTCTTCTTCTTCTTCTTCCTCCTCCTCTTCTTCTACTTCTTCTTCTTCTTACTCTTCTTCTTCTTCTTTTTCTTCTTACTCCACCTCTTCTTGTTCTTCTTCATCTTCTTCTTATTCTTATTCTTATTCTTATTCTTTTTCTTTTTCTCCTTCTACCACAACTTTTGCTTTTTTTTCTTCTTCTTCTTCTTTTTCTACTTCTTCTACATCTTCTTCTGCTTGTTCTCCTTCTTTTTCATCATCATCATCTTCTTCTTCTTCTTCTTCTCCTTCTCCTTCTTCTTCTTCTTCTTCTACTTCTTCTTCTTCTTCTACTTCTTCTTCTTCTTCTTCTTCTTCATCTCATTCTTCTTCTCTTTATTCTTCATCTTCTTCGTCATCATCATCATCTTCCACTTCTTCTTCTTCTTCCTCTTCTTCTTCTTCTTCCTCTTCTTCTTCTTCTTCTTCTTCGTCCTCCTCCTCCTCCACTTCTTCTTCTTATTCTTCTTCTTTTTCTTCTTCTTCTTCTTTTACTTCAACATCCACATTTCTCGTTCTTCTTCTTATCTTTTTCTTCTTCTTCTTTTTTCTGCTTCCTCTACTTCTACTTTTTCATCATCATCTTCTCTTCTACTTCTTCTTCTTCATCATCTACTATTACTTCTTCTTCTTCTTCTTCTTCTCTTTTTCTTCTTCTTTCTTCTTCCTCTTCTTCTTGTTGTTGTTGTTCTTCTTCTCCTTCTTCTTCTTCTTCTTCTACTTCTTCATGTTCTTCTTGTTCATCTTCTTCTTGTTCTTTGTCTTCTTCTACTTCTTCTTCTACTTCTTCTTCTTCTTCTTCGACTTCTTCTTCTTCTTCTTCTTTTTCGTCACCATCTTCTTGTTCTTAGTCTTCTTCTATTACTACTTCTACTTCTTTTTCTTTGTTTTCTTCTTCTTCTTTTTCTTCTTCTACTTGTCGTCGTTGTTGTTGTTCTTCTTCTTCTAATTCTTCATCTTTTTCTTTTTCTTCTTCTTCTTCTTTTTCAACTTTTTCTTTCTCTTCTTCTTCTTCTTCTTCCTCTTCTTCTACTTCTTCTTCTTCCTCTTCTTCTTTTTCTTCTTACTCCACCTCTTCTTCTTCTT
>JAIUJO010001133.1:45000-52500 GCA_023846275.1 Vanilla planifolia | reverse complement strand
TTTTCTTTTTCTCCTTCTACCACAACTTTTGTCTTTTCTTCTTCTTCTTCTTCTTTTTCTACTTCTTCTTCTACATCTTCTTCTGCTTGTTCTCCTTCTTTTTCATCATCATCATCTTCTTCTTCTTCTTCTTCTTCTTCTTCTCCTTCTTCTTCTTCTTCTACTTCTTCTTCTTCTTCTACTTCTTCTTCTTCTTCTTGTTCTTCTTCTCATTCATCTTCTCTTTATTCATCATCTTCTTCGTCATCATCATCATCTTCCACTTCTTCTTCTTCTTCCTCTTCTTCTTCTTCTTCCTCTTCTACCTCCTCGTCTTCTTCTTCTTCTTCGTCCTCCTCCTCCTCCACTTCTTCTTCTTATTCTTCTTCTTTTTCTTCTTCTTCTTCTTTTACTTCAACATCAGCATTTCTCATTCTTCTTCTTATCTTTTTCTTCTTCTTCTTTTTTTCTGCTTCCTCTACTTCTACTTTTTCATCATCATCTTCTCTTCTACTTCTTCTTCTTCTTCATCTACTATTACTTCTTCTTCTTCTTCTCTTTTTCTTCTTCTTTCTTCTTCCTCTTCTTCTTCTTCTTCCTCTTTCTCTTCTTCTTGTTGTTCTTCTTCTTCTCCTTCTTCTTCTTCTTCTTCTACTTCTTCATGTTCTTCTTGTTCATCTTCTTCTTGTTCTTTGTCTTCTTCTACTTCTTCTTCTTCTTCTTCGACTTCTTCTTCTTGTTCTTCTTGTTCTTCTTGTTCTTCTTGTTTTTCGTCACCATCTTCTTGTTCTTAGTCTTCTTCTATTACTACTTCTACTTCTTCTTCTTCTTTTTCTTCTTTTTTTTCTTCTACTTGTTGTTGTTGTTGTTCTTCTTCTTCTTCTAATTCTTCATCTTTTTCTTTTTCTTCTTTTTCTTCTTCTTCTTTTTCTTCTTCTTCTTCTTTTTCAACTTCTTCTTTCTCTTCTTCTTCTTCTTCTTCTTCCTCTTCTTCTAATTCTTCTTCTTCTTCCTCTTCTTCTTTTTCTTCTTACTCCACCTCTTCTTCTTCTTCTTCATCTTCTTCTTCTTCCACTTCTTCTTCTTCTTATTCTTATTCTTCCTCTTCTTTTTTTTCTTCTCCTACTTCAACTTTTGCATTTTCTTCTTCTTCTTCTCCACCTTCTTTTTCCACTTGTTCTTCTGCTTCTTCTGCTTGTTCTTCTTCTTTTTCTTCTTCTTCTTCTTCCTCTTTTTATTCTTCTTCTACTTCTTCTTCTTCTACATCTTCTTCTTCTTCTTCTTCTTCTTCTCATTCTTCTTCCATTTATTCTTCATCTTCTTCTTCATCATCATCATCACCTTCTTCTTCTTCTTCCTCGTCTTCTTCTTCTTCTTCATCATCATCCTCCTCTTTTATTTTTTCTACTTCTTCTACTTCTTCTTCCTCTTCCAATTCTTCTTCTTCTTCTACTTCAACTTCTTCTTCTTCTTCTTCTTCTCCTTCTTCTTCATCCTCTTCTTATTCATATTCTTCATCATCAACTTCTTCTTCTTCTACTACTTCTACTTCTTCCTCTTCTACTTCTTCTAATTCTTTATTCTTCATCTTCTTCTTCTACTTCTTCTTCCTCTTCTTCTTCTTCTTCTTCTTTCTTCTCCTTCTTCTTCTTCTACTTCTTCTTCTTCTCCTTCTTCTTCTTCTTCTTCTTCTTCTTCTTCTTCTCCTTCAACTCCTCCTTCTTCTCCTTCATCTCCTTCTTCTTGTTCATCAACAATATTTTATTCTTCTTCTTCTTCTTCTTCTTCTTCTTCTCATTCATCTTCTTATTTTTCTTTTTCTACTCCTACTTCAACTTTTTCTTTTTGTTCTTCTTCTTCTTGTTGTTGTTCTTCTTCTTCTTGTTCTTCTTCTTCATCATCATCCAATTCTTGTTCTTCTACTTTTTCTACTTCTTCTTCTTTATCATCATCTTTTACTTCTTCTTCTTCTTCTTCTTCTTCTTATTTTTTTTCTTCTTCTTCTTCTTCTTCTTCTTCTTCTTCTGCTTCTTCTACTTCTTCTACTACCTCTTCTTTTTCTACTCTTCTTCTTCTTTCTTCTTCTTCTTCTTCTTCTTCTACTTCTTCTTCTTCTTCATCTTTCTTTTTCTTCTTCTTCTTCTTCTTCTTTTCATCTTCTTCTTATTGTTCTTTTTTTTCTTCTTCTTCTTCCTCTTCTTTTTCTTCTTCTTCTTCTTCTTCTACCAATTCTTATTTTTTAACTTCTTCTTCTTCTTTTTTCTTCTTTTTCTTCTTCTTCATGTTTCTTTTTCTTGTTCTTCTTCTTCTTCTTCTTATACTTTTTTTTCTTTTTCTTCTACTACTTTTTTTTCTTTAACTTCTTTTTGTTCTTCGACTTTTTCTTCATATACTTTTTCTTCGCCTTGTTCTTTTTCTACTTCTTTTTTTACTTCTTCTTCTTCATCATCATCTTCTACCTATTCTTCTCCTTCTTCTTCTTCTTCTTCATATTTTTCTTCTTCTTCATCATCTTTTTCTTCTTCTTTTCTTCTTCTTCTTCTTGTGCTTCTTCTTCACTTTATTCATCTTCTTCTTCATGTTCTTCTTGTCCTTCTTCTTCTTCCTCTTCTTCTTCCTATTCTTCTTCTTCTGCCTTCTCCACTTGTTCTTCTACTTCTTCTTCTTCTTTTACTTCAACTTCTACTTTTTCTCGTTCTTCGTCTTCTTCTTCTTCTTCTTCTTCTTGTTCTCATTGTTGTGCTTCTTTTTCTTCCCCTTGTTGTTATTCTTCTTCTACTTCTTGTTCTTCTGCTTCTTCTTCTTTTTCTTCTTCTTGTTCCTCTTCCTCTTCTTCTTCTTCATCTTCTACTTGTTTTCCTTCTTGTTCTTCTCCTTCTTGTTAACCTTCTACTTGTTCTTCTTCTCCTTCTTCTTCTTCCTCAGCTTCTTACTCTTTTTCTTCTTCTTCATTTATTATCGCTTCTATTTCAACTTCTTCTTCTGCTTCTTCTTTCTTCCTCCTCTTCTTCTACTTCTTCTTCTTCATCTTCATCTTTCTTTTTCTTCTTTTTTTTCTTCTTCTTCTTCTTCTACTTCTTTTTTTACATCTTCTTCTTTCATCATCTTCATCTTCTTCTTCTACTTCTTCTTCATCTTCATGTTCCTTTTTCTTTTTCTTAATCATCATCATCTTCTTCTTCTTCTTCTTCTTCATCTTCATCATCTTCTTCTTCTACTTATACTTTTTTTTTCTTTTTCTTGTACTACTTTTTCTTCTTCAACTTCTTTTTCTTCTTCTACTTTTTCTTCTTCTTCTTTTTCTTTTACTTCCCTTTCTTCTTCTACTTTTACTTCTTCATCTTCTTCTTCTTCTTCTGCTACTACTTATTCTTCTTCTTCTTTTTCTTCTTTTTTTTACTCTTCTTGTTGTTCTTTTTGTTCTTCTTCTTCTTCTTTGTGTTCTTCTTCTTCTTATTCTTCTTCTTCTTCTTCTTCTTCTTCTTCTTCTTCTTTTTCTTCTTCTTTTTCGACTTCTTCTTCTTCTTCTTCCTCATCATCATCATCTTCCTCTTCATCTTCTTCTTCATCTTCTTCTTCTTCTTCTTCCTCATCTTCTTCTACTTGTTCTTCTTCTTCTTCTTCTTCTTCTTCGTCTTCTTCTTCTACTTCTTGTAATTCTTCATCTTCTTCTCTTTCTTCTCGTTCTTTTTCTTCTTCTTCTTCTTTCTATTCGTTATCTTCTTCTTCTTCTTCTTCATCATCTTCTTGTTCTTCTTCTTCTTCTTCTTCTTTTTCTACTTCATCATCAAAATCTTCTTCCTGCTCTTGTTCATCTTCTTCTTTTACTTCTTCTTGTTCTTCTTCTTCTTCTACTTCTACTTCTTCTTTTTCTTCTTCTTCTTCTTCTTCTTTTTCTTCTTCTTCTTCTTCTTCTTCTTCCTCCTCTTCCAATTCTTCTTCTTCATCTTATTCTATTACTTCAACTTCTACTTTTTCTCATTCTTCTTCTTCTTCTTCCACCTTTTTCACTTCTACTACTTTTTCTTCTTCTTCTTCTTCTTCTTCTACTTTTTTTCTTTTTCCTCCTCTTCTTCTTCTTTTTCTTTTACTTAAACTTTTGTTTTTCTTCTTTTTTTTTCTTCTTCTTCTTTTTCTACTTCTTTTTCTTCTTCTTCTTCTTCTTCTTCTTCTTCTCCTTCTCCTTCTTCTTCTTTTACTACTTTGTATTCTAATTCTTCTTCTTCCTCTTCTTCTTCTTCTTCTTCTTTATCTTCATCTTTTTCTTCTTCTTCAATTTTTTTTGCTTCTCTTTCTTCTTCTACTTTTACATCTTCTTCTACTTCTTCTTCTTCTTCTCCTTCTTCTTCTTCTTCTACTACTACTACTACATATTCTTCTTGTTCTTGTTCTTCTTCTTTCTTCTTCTTCTCTTCATCTTCTAATTCTTTTTCTTACTCTTCTTTTTTTCTTTTTCTTCTTCTTCTTCTTCTTCTTCTTCTTCTTCCTATTCTTCTTCTACTTCTTTTTCTTCTTCTTCTTTTTCGACTGCTTCTTCTTCTTCTTCTTCATCCTCTTCATCTTCTTCTTCAACTTCTACTTCTTCTTCTTCTTCATCTTCTTCTACTTGTTCTTCTTCTTCTTCTTCTACTTCTTCTTCTTCTTCAACTTCTTCTTCCTCTAATTCTAGTTCTTCATCTTCTTCTTTTTCTTTTTCTTCTTCTTCTTCTTCTTTGTGTTCGTTATCTTCTTCGTCTTCTTCTTCTTCTTCTTTTTCTTCTTCTTCATCTTCTTCTTCATCTTCTTCATCTTCTTTTTCTTCTTCTTCTTCTTCTTCTTCTTCTTTTTCTACTTCGTCATCATAATCTTCTTGCTGTTCTTCTTCTTCTTCTTCTTTTACTTCTTCTTCTTCTTCAACTTCTTTTATTTCTTCTTCTTCTTCTTTTTCGTCCTCCTCTTCCACTTTTTCTTCTTCTTCTTATTCTTTTACTTCAACTTCTACTCTTTCTCATTCTTCTTATTCTTCTTCCACCTTTTTTACTTCTACTTCTTTTTCTTCTTCTTCTACTTGTTCTTCTTTTCCCTCCACTTCTTCTTCTAATTCTTCTTCTTTTTCTTCTACTACAACTTTTTTTCTTCTTTTTTTTCTTCTTCTCCTTTTTCTACTTCTTTTTCTTCTTCTTCTTCTTCTTCTTCTTCTTCTTCGGCTTCTTCTTCTTCTTCTGCTTCTTCTTCTTCTTCTTCTTCTCTTACTACTTCTTCTTCTTCTTTTACGACTACTTCTTATTCTTCTTCTTCTTCTTCTTCTTCTTCCTCTTTTTCTACTTCTTCTTCCTCTTCTTCTTCTTCCTCTTCGTCTTCTTCTTCCTCCTCCTATTCTTCTTCTTCTTCTACCTCTTCTCCTTCTTCTTTTTCTTCTTATTCCACCTCTTCCAGTTCTTCTTCATCATCTTCTTCTTCTTCATATTCTTATTCTTAGTCTTCTTCTTTTTCTTTTTCTTCTTCTTTTCCACTTTTACCTTATCTTCTTTTGCTTCATCTTTTTCTACTTGTTCTTCTCCTTCTTTTGCTTGGTCTTCTTCTTTCTTCTTCTTCTTCTTCTTCTTCTTCTTCTTTTTCTTTTTCTTCTACTTCTTCTTCTTCTTCTTCTTCCTCTTCTTCTTCTTATTCTTCTTCTTTTTCTTCTACTACAACTTTTCTTTTTCTTCTTTTTTTTCTTCTTCTCCTTTTTCTACTTCTTTTTCTTCTTCTTTTTCTTCTTCTTCTTCTTCCTCCTCTACTTCTTCTTCTTCTTCCTCCTCCTCTTCTTCTTCTTCTTCTACGATTACTTCTTATTCTTATTCTTCTTCTTCTTATTATCACTCTTCCTCTTCTTCTACTTCTTCTTCCTCTTCTTCTTCTTCTTCTTCTTCCTCTTATTCTTCTTCTTCTTCTTCCCCTTCTCTTTCTTCTTTTTCTTCTTATTCCACCTCTTCTTGTTCTTCCTCATCATTTTCTTCTTCTTCATATTCTCATTCTAACTCTACTGCTTTTTCTTTTTCTTTCTCTACTTCAACTTTTACTTTTTCTTCTTCTTCTTCATCTTTTTCTACTTGTTCTTCTTCTTTTTCTTTTACTTTATTTTCTACTTCTTCTTCTTCTTCTACTTCTACTTCAACTTTTTCTTTTCCTTCTTCTTCTTCATCATCATGATCATCTTCTTTATCTTCTTCTTATTCATATTCTTCATCATCATCATCAACTTCTTCTATTTCTTCTTCTACTTCTACTTCCTCTTCTTCTACTTCTTTATTCTTCATCTTCTTCTTTTACTTCTTCTTCTTCTTCTTCTTTCTTCTTCTTCTCCTTCTTCTTCTTCTACTTCTTCTTCCTTCTTTTTCTTCTTCTCCTCTTTCTTCTCCTTCTTCTTCTTCTTCATCATCTACTACATTTTCTTCTTCTTCTTCTTCTACTTCTGCATTTACTACTTCCACTTCTTCTTCTTCTTCTTTTTCTTCTTAATCTTCTTCTTTTTCTTATTCATCATCTTCTTCTTCCTTCTTTATCTTTTTCATCATCATCTTCTTCTTCTTGTTCTTATTCTTCTTCTTCTACTTTTTATTCTTCTTCTTCTTCTTCTTCTTCTTCTTTGTCTTGTTCTTGTTCTACTTTTTGTTCTACTTCTTCTTCTTCTTCATGTTGTACTTGTTCTTCTTCGTCTTCTTCTTCTTCTTCTTCTTCTTTCATCTTCATGTTATTATTATTATAATAATTATTTTCTTCCACTTCTTCCTCATCATGTTCTTCTTCTTCTTTTATTACCTCTTCTTTTTCAACTTCTTCTTCATCTTTCTTTTCTTCTTCTTCTACTTTATCTTCTTCTTCTTCTTCTTCTTATTCAGCATGTGCTTCTTCAACTTCTTCTTCTTCTTCTTCTTCTTCTTTTACTTGTTCTTCTTCTACTTCTACTTCTTCTTCTTTGTGTTCTTTATCTTCTTCTTCTTTTTCTTGTTCTTCTTCATCTTCTTCTCCTTCTCCTTTTTCTTCTTCTTCTTCTACTTCTTCTTTTTCTTCTTCTTCTTGTTATTGTTCTTCTTCTTCTTCCTCCTCCTTTTCCACTTCTTCTTCTTCTTCTTCTTCTTCTTCTTCTTCTTCCTCTTTTTCTTCTTCTATTGCTACTACTACTACTACTTCTTCTCTTCTTCTTCTTTGTTCTTCTTCTTCTTCTTCTTCTTCTTCTTCTACTTCTTCTATTTCCTCTTCTTCTTCTTCTTTTTCTTCTTCTTCTTCTTCTTCATCTTCTTCTTCTTCTTCTTCTACTACTACTTCTTTGTGTCCTTCTTCTTCTTCTTCTTCTTCTTTTGTCTTCTTCTTCTTCTTCTTCTTCTTCTTTTGTCTTCTTCTTCTTCTTCTTCTTCTTCTTCTTTTGTCTTCTTCTTCTTCTTCTTCTTCTTCTTCTTTTGTCTTCTTCTTCTTCTTCTTCTTCTTCATCTTCTTCTTCTTGCTGTTGTTTCTTTTTGACTTCTTCTTCTTGTTCTTTTTCTTCTTCATCACCATCTTTTT
>JAIUJO010001133.1:37500-40000 GCA_023846275.1 Vanilla planifolia | reverse complement strand
TCATCATCAACTTCTTCTTCTTCTTCTTCTACTTTTACTTCTTCTACTACTTCTTCTTCTACTTTATTCTTCATCTTCTTCTTTTACTTCTTCTTCTTCTTCTTCTTCTCCTTCTTCTTCTTCTTCTTCTTCTTCTTCTTCCTTCTTCGTCTTTTTCTCCTCTTTCTTCTCCTTCTTCTTCTTCTTCTTCATCTACTACATTTTCTTCTTCTTCTTCTTATCCTTCTTCTTCTTCTTTTTCTACATTTACTACTCCACTTCTTCTTCTTCTTCTTTTTCTTCTTAATCTACTTCTTCTTTTTCTTCTTCATCATCTTCTTCTTCTTCCTTCTTCATCTTCTTCTTCTTATTCTTCTTCTTCTTCTTCTTCTTTGTCTTGTTCTTGTTCATGTTGTACTTGTTCTTCTTCTTCTTCTTTTTCTACTTTGTCATCATAATCTTCTTCTTCTTCTTCTTGTTCTTCTTATTTTTGTTGTTCTTCTTCTTCTACTTCTTCTTTTACTTCTTGTTCTTCTTGTTCTTCTTTTTCCTCCTCCTACATTACTTCTTCTTCTTCTTCTTCATCATCTTTTACTTCAACTTCTTCTTTTTCTCATTGTTCCTCTTCTTTTTGTTCTTCGGCTTGTTCTTCTTTTCTTCATCTTCTTGTACTTCTTCTATTTCAACTTTTCCTTTTTCTTCTTTTTTCTTCTTCTTCTTACTTTTCTATATCTTCTTTTTCTTCTTCTTCTTCTTTTTCCTCTTATTCTTCTTCTCCTTTTTCTTCTTCTTTTTCTTCGACTACTTCTTATTATTATTCTTCTCCTTCTTCTTGAACATCTTCTTCTCCTTCTTCTACTACTACTACTACTTCTACTTGTTCTTCTTCTTCATCTGCTTCTTTTTCTTCTTCTTCCTCTTCTTCTTCTTCTTTTTCTTTTTCTTCTTCTAATTCAAGTTTTTCTTTTTCTTCTTCTTCTTCTTCTTCATCTTCCGTTTCTTTTGCTTGTTCTTCTTATTTTTCTTCTTCTTCTTTTTTTTCATCTTCTTCTTCTTATTGTTCTTCTTCAAGTAGATGTCGTTGTTCTTCTTCTTCTTCTTATTCTTCTTCTTCTGGTTCTTCTTCTTCTTCTTCTTCTTCTTCTTCTTCTTCTACTTCTTCTTGCTCTTTCTTCTACTTCTTCTTCGAGTTCTTCTTCTTCATCTTCATGTTTCTTTCTCTTCTTCTTCTTCTTCTACTTCTGCTTCTTCTTCTTCTTCTTCTTCTTCTTCTTCTTCTTCTATTTCTAAAACTTTTTCTTCTTCTTCTTCTACTTTTTCTTCTTCATCTTCTCTTTCGTCTACTACTACTTCTTTTTCTTCATCTTGTTTCTTCTTCTTCTCCTTCTTCTTCCTCTTCTTCATCATCATCATCTTTTTCTTCTTGTTTTTTCCTTTTACTTCCTCTTCTTCTCCTGCTTTTTCTACTTCTGCTTCTGCTTCTTCTTCTTCTTCTTTTTCTTCTTCTTCTTTTATTTCTTTTTCTTTTTCTTCGACTTCTTTTGCTTCTTCTTATTTTAGTTCTTTTTCTTCTTCTTCTTCTTCTTCTGCCTTTTCTTCTTCTTCTTCTTCTTGTTCTTCTTCTTCTACTTCTTCTCCTTCTTCTTATTATTCTTCTTGTTTCTCTTTTTCTTCTTATTCTTCTTCTTCGTGTTATTCTTATTCTTTCTTTTCTTCTTCTTCTTCTTCTTCTACTTCCTCTTCATCTTCTTCTTCTTCAACTTCTTCGACTTCTTCTTCTTCTTCTTCTTCCTCTTCATCTTCTTTTTCTTCTTCTACTTCTACTTCCTCTTCTTCTTCTTCTTCTACTACTACTTGTTGTTGTTGTTGTTCTTCTTCTTCTTCTTCTTCCCTTTTTTCGTCTTCTTCTTCTAGTTCTTCATTGTCTTGTTCTTCTTCTTGTTCTTTTTCTTTGTGTTCTTTATCTTCTTCTTCTTCTTCATCTTATTCCTCTTCTTCCTCTTCTTCTTCTTCTACTTCTTCTTCTTCTTCTGCTGCTACTTCCTCATCATAATCGTCTTCTTCTTCTTCTTCTTCTTTTTTTCTTCTTCTTCTTCTTTTACTTCTACTTCTTTTTCTTCTTCTACTTCTTCTTCCTCCTCCGCTTATTCTTCATCTTCTTCTTCTTCTTGTTCTTATTCTTCTTCTTCTTTTCCTTCAACTTCTACTTTTTCTCGTTTTACTTTTTCTTATTCCTCTTTTTCTTCTTCTTTTACTTATTTTTCTTGTTCTGGTTGTTCTTCTTTTTCTTGTTCTTCTTCTTCATCTTCTACATAAACTTTTCTATTTGGTCTTTTTCTTCTTCAATTTCTACTTCTTCATTCATTCTTTTTCTTATTTTTGTGATTATTGTCATTCTTCTTCTTTTTCTTCGATTACTTCTTATTCATATTCTTCTTCTTCTTCTTGTTCTTTTTCTACTTCTTCTTGTTCTTCTTCTTCTTCTTTTTCTTGTTTCTCGACCTCTTCTTCTTCTTCTTCT
>JAIUJO010001133.1:25000-27500 GCA_023846275.1 Vanilla planifolia | reverse complement strand
TCTTCTTCTTCTTCTACTACATCATCACCATCTTCTTCTTCTACCTAGTCTTCTTCTTCTTGCCCTTTTTTGTCATCTTCCTCTTCTTCTTCTTCTTCTTCTTCTTCTTCTACTTCTTCTGCTTCTTCTACTTCTTCTACTACCTCTTCTTTTTCTACTCTTCTCCTTCTTTCTTCTTCTTCTTCTTCTTCTTCTTCTACTTCTTCTTCTTCATCATCTTTCCTTTTCTTCTTCTTCTTCTTCTTCTTCTTCTTTTCATCTTCTTCTTATTGTTCTTTTTCTTCTTCTTCTTCTTCTTCTTCTTCTTCTTCTACCAATTCTTATTTTTCAACTTCTTCTTCTTCTTTTTTCTTCCTTTTCTTCTTCTATTTCTTCTTCTTCTTCTTCATGTTTCTTTTTCTTGTTCTTCTTCTTCTTCTTCTTATACTTCTTTTTCTTTTTCTTCTACTACTTTTTTTTCTTTAATTTATTTTTGTTCTTCGACTTCTTCTTCATATACTTTTTTTTCGCCTTGTTCTTTTTCTACTTCTTTTTTTACTACTTCTTCATCATCATCTTCTACTTGTTCTTCTTCTTCTTCTTCTTCTTCTTCTTATTTTTCTTCTTCTTCTTCATCTTTTTCTTCTTCTTCTTCTTCTTCTTCTACTTCTTCTTCTTCTTCTTCTTCTTCTTCTTCTACGACTACTTCTTATTCTTATTCTACTTCTTCTTCTTCTTCTTCCTCTTTTTCTACATCTTCTTCCTCTTCTTCTTCTCCTTCTTCTTCCTCTTCTTCTTCCTCCTCATAGTCTTCTTCTTCTTCTACCTCTTCTCTTTCTTCTTTTTCTTCTTATTCGACCTCTTCCTGTTCTTCTTCATCATCTTCTTCTTCTTCATATTCTTATTCTTATTCTTCTTCTTTTCAACTTTTACTTTATCTTCTTTTTCTTCATCTTTTTCTACTTATTCTTCTTCTTCTTCTTTTGCTTGTTCTTCTTCTTTCTTCTTCTTCTTCTTCTTCTTTTACTTCTTCTTTTTCTTTTTCTTTTTCTTCTACTTCTTCTTCTTCTTCTTCCTCCACTTATTCTTCTTATTCTTCTTCTTTTTCTTCTACTACAACTTTTCTTTTTCTTCTTTTTTTTCTTCTTCTCCATTTTCTACTTCTTTTTCTTCTTCTTTTTCTTCTTCTTCTTCTTCTACTTCTTCTTCTTCTTCTTCTTCCTCTTCTTCTTGTTCTTCTAGATTACTTCTTATTCTTATTATTATTATTATTATTATTATTCTTCTTCTTCTTCCTCTTTTTCTTCTTTTTCTTCCTCTTCTTCTTCTTCTTCTTCTTCCTCCTCTTATTCTTCTTCTTCTTCCTCCTCTTCTCCTTCTTCTTTTTCTTCTTATTCCACCTCTTCTTGTTCCTCTTCGTCATCTTCTTCTTCTTCATATTCCATTCTTATTCTGCCTCTTTTTCTTTTTCTTCTTCTACTTGAACTTTTACTTTTTCTTCTTCTTCTGTCTTTTTCTACTTGTTAATCTTCTTCTTCTTCTTCTTCTTCTTTTACTTTTTTTTCTACTTCTTCTTCTTCTTCTTCTTCTTCTACTTCTACTTCAACTTTTTCTTTTTCTTTTTCTTCTTCACCATCATCATCTTCTTCTTCATCTTCTTCTTATTCATATTCTTCATCATCATCATCAACTTCTTCTTCTTCTTCTTCTACTTTTACTTCTTCTACTTCTTCTTCTTCTTTATTCTTCATCTTCTTCTTTCACTTCTTCTTCTTCTTCTTCTTTTTCTTCTTCTTTCTTCTTCTTCTTCTTCTTCTTCTTCTTCTTCTTCTTCTTCCTTCTTCGTCTTTTTCTCCTCCTTCTCCTTCTACTACTTCTTCTTCATCTACAAGATTTTCTTCTTCTTCTTCTTATCCTTCTTCTTCTTCTTCTTCTACTTCTACATTTACAACACTTCTTCTTCTTCTTCTTTTTCTTCTTAATCTACTTCTTCTTTTTCTTCTTCATCATCTTCTTCATCTTCCTTCTTCATCTTCTTCTTCTTATTCTTCTTCTTCTTCTTTTTATTCTTCTTCTTCTTCTTCTTCTTCTTTGTCTTGTTCTTGTTCTACTTCTTTTTCTACTTCTTCTTCTTGTTCATGTTGTACTTGTTCTTCTTCTTCTTCTTCTTTTTCTACTTTGTCATCATAATCTTCTTCTTCCTCTTCTTGTTCTTCTTCTTATTTTTGTTGTTCTTCTTCTTCTACTTCTTTTTCTTCTTCTTCTTCTTCTTCCTCCTCCTACATTACTTCTTCATCTTCTTCTTCATCTTCTTTTACTTCAACTTCTTCTTTTTCTCATTGTTCCTCTTCTTCTTCTTCTTCGACTTGTTCTTCTTTTCTTCATCTTCTTGTACTTCTTCTATTTCAACTTTTCCTTTTTCTTCTTTTTTCTTCTTCTTCTTACTTTTCTATATCTTCTTTTTCTTCTTCTTCTTCTTTTTCCTCTTATTCTTCTTCTCCTTTTTCTTCTTCTTTTTCTT
>JAIUJO010000621.1:177500-182500 GCA_023846275.1 Vanilla planifolia | reverse complement strand
GGAAAACAGGAACAAACAAAAAAAGTAGATGAAGTAAAAGAAGAAGAACAAGAAGATGATAATGGGGAAGAAGAGAAGGAAGAAGAAGAAGAATATGATGATGATGAAGAAGAAGAAGAAAAAGAAGAAGGTGATGAAGAACAAGAAGAAAACGAAGAAGAAGAAGAAGAGGTAGAAGAGGAGGAGGAGGAAGAACAAGAAAAAGATGAAGAAGCAGAATAAGAAGAAGAAGAAGAAGAAGAAGAACAAGAAGAAGAAGAAGAAAAAAATGAAGAGGAAGAAGAGAAAATAAATGGATAAGAAGATGAAGGCAAAGAAGAAGAAGAAAAATAATAATAAGAAAAAGAAGAAGAAGAAAACATAGAAGAAGAAGATGAAGAATAATAAGAAAATGTAGAAGGTGATGAAGAAGAAGACAAAGAAGAGGAAAATGAAGAAGAGAAAAGAGAGGAAGTCGAAGTAGAAGAAGAAGAAGAAGAAAAATAAGAAGAAGAAGAACAACAACAACAATAAGACAAAGGAGTAAAAGAAGGAGGAGAAGAATAAGAATAAGAAGAAGAAGAAGAAGATGAAGAAGAGGAACAAAAGGAAGCAAAAGAGAAAGAAGAAGAAGTAGAAGAAAAAGGGAAAGAAGAAGAAGAAGAAGAAAAAGTGGAATAAACTGAAGAAGTCAAAGAAGAAGAAAAAGAAGAAGACCACCATGAAGAAGAAGAAGAAGAAGAAGAAGATGAAGGGGAAGAAGATGAAGGATTAGAGAAAGCAAAGAAGAAGAAGAAGAAGATAATGATGATGATGATGAAGATGAAGTCGAAGAAGAAGAAGAAGAAGAAGAAGGACAAGAAAACGAGGAAGAAGAAGAACAACAACAACAACAAGAAGAAGGCGAAGAAGAAGAAGATGATGAAAAGAAAAAGAAAAAGAAGAAGAAGATGAAGAAGAAGAAGAAGTAGAAGAAGAAGAAGAAAATTAAGAAGAGAAAAAGATCATGATGAAGAAAATGAAGAAGTAAAAGAAAAACTAGAAGAAGAAGAAGAGGAGGAAGAAAAATAAGTACATAAAGAAGAAGAAGAAGAAGAAGAAGATGAAGAAGAAGAAGAAGAAAGTGAAGAATAATATAATAATAATAATAATAATAATAATAAGAATAATAATGTGAAGAAGAAGAAAAAGAAGAATAAGAAGAAGAAGAATGAGTTGGAGAAAAGTACGAAGAAGTAGAGGAAGAAGAAAAAGAAGACAAAACTGAAGAAGGTGAAGAAGAAGAAGAAGAAGATGAAGAAGAAAAAGAAGAGGTAGAAGTAGAAGAAGAAGAATGAGAAGAAGAAAAAGAAAAAAGAAGAAGAAAACAACAAAAAGAAGAAGAAAAAAAAGGAGGAGAAGATGAAGAAGAAGAAAAAGGAAAATAAGAAGAATAAAAATTAGTAGTAGGAGAAAGAGAAAGAGAAGAAGAACTAGAAGAAGAAGAAGAAGAAGATGGAGAAGAAGTAGAAGAAGTAGAAGAAGAAGAAGAGGAAAACAAAAAGAAGAAGAGGAGGAAGAAGAAGAAGGAGAAGAAAAAGAAGAAACAAGAGACGAAGAAGAGAAGAAGAAGTAGAATAATAATAACAAGTAGTAGTAGTAGAAGAAGAAGTAGAAGAAGTGGAGAAGAAGATGAAGAAGAAGAAGAAGAAGAAGATAAACAAGAGGAAGAAAATCAGCACGAAGAAGAAGACGAAGAAGATGAAGAAAAAGAAGAAGAAGATGAAGAAGTAGAAGATGAAGAAGAAGAAGAAGAAAATCAAAAGAAGAACAGGAAGAAGAAAACGAAGAAGAAGATGACCAAAAAGAAGAAGTAGAAGAAGAAAAAGAAAATGATGTGGAAGAAGAAGATGATGATGATGATTACCATGATTAAGAAGAAGAAGAAGAATAAGAAAAGAAGAAGGCAAAGAAGATGAAGAAGAAGAAAAAGAAGAAGAAGAAGAAGAAGAAGAAGAAGAATAAGAAGAAAAAGAGGAATAAACTGTAGAAGTCGAAGAAGATGTTGATGAAGAAGAATGAGAAGTTTATTAAGAAGAAGAGGAGGAGGAAGAAGAAGAAGAATGTGATGATGAAGAATAAGAAGAAGAAGAATAATAAGAAGAAGAAAAGAATGCAAAGAAGAACAATAAGAAAATGTAGAAGAAGAAGAAGAAGAAGAAGAGGAAGAAGAAGAAGAAGAAGAAGAAGAAGAAGAAGATTAAGAAAATAAAGAAGAAGAACAAGAAGAAGAAGAGGAAGAAGAAAAACCAGACGACAAAGAAGAAGAAGATGAAGAAGAAAAAGAAGAATAAGAAAAAGAAGAAGAAGAAGACAAAGAATCAAAGAAGAAGAAGAAGAAGAAGAAGACAACATAGAAGAAGAAGCCAAAGAAAAGAAGAAAAGAACTGGATGAAGAAGAAGACCAAGAAGAGGAAGATGAACAAGAGAAAAGAGAAGAAGAAGATGATGATGATGAAGAAGAAGAAGAAGAACAAGAAGAAGAACAAGAAGAAAAAGGCGAAGAAGAAGAAGAAGAAGAAAAAGCGGAATAAACTGAAGAAGTCGATGAAGAAGAAAATGAAGATGAAGAAGAAGAAGAAGCAAAAGATGATGATGAAGTGCAAGAAGAAGAAGGATAAGAAGAAGTCAAAGTAGAAGAAGAAGAAGAAGTCAAAGTAGAAGAAGAAGAAGAAGATGAAGTTGAAGATGACGAAAAAGAAGATGAAGAAGTAAAAGAACAAGTAGAAGTAGTAGTAGAAGAAGAAGAAGAAGAAGAAGAAGAAGAAGAAGAAGGTGAAGAAGAAGGAGACGAAAAAGAAGAAGAAAAAGAAGAAAAAGAAGAAGAAGAAGAAGAAGACAAAGAAGTTGAAGAAGATGATTAGAATGAAGAAGAAGATGATGAACAAGAAGAAGAAGAGGAATAAGAATAAGACGACGAAAATGAAGAAGAAGAAGAAGAAGAAGAAGAAGAAGAAGAACACGGAGACGAAGAAGAAGAAGAAGAAGATGAAGAAGAAGAATAAGAAAAGGAAGTTGAAAAAAAGAATAAAAAGAAGAAAATAAGTTGAAGATGAAGAGGAAGAGGAAGAAGAAAAAGTATAAAAAGAAGAATAAGGAGGAGGAGAAGAAGAAGAAGAAGAAGAAGAAGAATAAAAAGAAGAAGAAGAAGAAGATGAATAAGAATAAGAAGAAGGAGAAGAAGAGGAGCAAGAAGAAGTTGAAGAAGAAGAAAAGAAGACAAAATAGAAGAAGGAGAAGAAAAAGTAGATGAAGAGGAAGAAGAAGAAGGCAGAAAAGATGAACCAAAAAAGCAAATAAAATGAAGACGAAGAAGAGGAAGACAACATGGAAGAAGAAGACAAAGGAAAGAAGAAAAAGAAGAAGGTGATGAAGAAGAAGATAAAGAGGATAAAGAAGAATAAAGGAGGAGGAAGAAGAAGATGAAGAAAAAGAAGACAAAGAAGAAGAAGAAGAAGAAGAAACAAAAAAAGAAGAAGGGTGAAGAAGCTGAAGAAGAAAAAGAAGAAGAAAAAAAGGAAGAAGAAGAAGAAGAACAAGAAGAACAACAACAACAAGATGAAGGAGCTGATGAAGATGAAGAAGAAGAAGAAGAAGAAGACGAAGAAGAAGAAGAAGAAGAAGAAGAAGAAGAAGAAGAAAAAGTGAGGAATTAGAAGAAAAAGAGGAATAAACTAGAGAAGTCGAAGAAGAAGTAGAATAAGAAGAACATGAGAAGATTAAGAAGAAGAAGAGGAGGAGGAAGGAGAAGAACAATGTGATGATGATGAAGAAGAAGAAGAAGAAGAAGAAGAAGAAGAAGTCGAAGAAGAACAAGAAGAAAACAAAGAAGGAGAAGAAGAAGAAGAAGAAGACGAAGAAGAAGAAGAAGAAGAAGAAGAGGAAGAAGAAGTAGTAGAAGAAGAAGATAAAGAAAAAGAAGAAGAAGAAGAAGAAGAAGAAGAAGAAGAGGAAGAGGAAAAAGAAAAACAAGGAGACAAAGAAGAAGAAAAAGGAAGTGAAAAGGAAGAAGAAGAGGAAGAGGAAAAAGAAAAACAAGAAGACAAAGAAGAAGAAGAAGAAAGTGAAGAGGAAGAAGAAGTAGACGATGAAGAAGATGAAGAAGAAGAAGAAGTAGAAGTAGTAGTAGTACTAGAAGAAGATGATGAAGAAGAAGAAGAAGAAAAAGAAGAAGAAGAAAAAGAAGGAAAAGAAGAAGAAGATGATGATGAAGAAGAAGAAGAAGAAGGAGACAAAAATGATGAAGAAGAAGAAGATGATGATGATGAAGAACAAGACAATGAAGAAGAAGAAGATGAAGAAGATAAACAAGAAGAAGACAAAGAAGAGGAAGAGGAATAAGACAATGAAAAAGAAGAAGAAGAATACGAAGAAGAAGATGGAGATGAAGAAGAAGAAGAAAAAGAAGATATAGAAAAAAGAAGAAGATGAAGAAGAAGTAGAAGAAGAAGAAGAAGAGGAAAAAGAAGAAGTACAAGAAGAAGCATAAGAAGGAGGAGAAGAAGAGGAAGAATAACCCAAAGAAGAAGAAGAAGAAGAAAAATAAGAATAAGAATAAGAGGAAGAAGGAGAAGAAGAAGAAGAAGAACAAGAAGAAAAAGAAGACAAAATAGAAGAAGGCAAAGAAGAACTAGATGAAGAGGAAGAGGAAGAAGCAACAAAAGAAGAAGAAAAAGACGAGGAAGAAGAAGGCAAAGAAAACAAAAGCGAAGAAGAGGAAGATGAAGAAGAGGATGAAGAAGAAGGAAGCAAAAGAAGAAGAAGAAAAAAAGAAGAAGAAGAAGTAGAAAAAGAAGAAGAGGACGAAGAAGAAGTAAAAGAAGAAGAAGAAGAAGAAGAAGAAGAAGATAAAGGAGAAGAAGAAGAAGAAGAAGAAGAAGAAGAAGATGATGATGATGATGATAATGAAGAAGAATACAAAGAAATAGAAGATGACAAAGAAGAAAAGGAAAAAGAAGAAGAAGATGATAATGATGAAGATG
>JAIUJO010000621.1:162500-165000 GCA_023846275.1 Vanilla planifolia | reverse complement strand
AGAAGAAGAAGAAGTAGAAGATGAAGAAGGAGAAAGAGAAGAAGAAGAAGAAGAAGAAGAAGAAGAGGAAGAAGAAGAAGAAGTTGAAGAGGAAGAAGAAGAAGAAGATGATGATGATGAAGAGGAGGAGGAAGCAGAAGAAGAAGAAGAAGAAGAAGAAGAAGAAGAAGAAAAAAAAGAAGACAAAGCAGAAGAAGACAAAAAAAAGACAAAGAAGAAGAAGAAGAAGAAGAAGAAAAGGAAGAAGAAGAGAAGAAGAATAAGAAAAAGAAGAAGAAGGAGAAGAAGAAGAAGAAGAAGAAGAAGAAGTCGAAAAAGATGACGTTGGAGAAGAAGAAGTAGTAGAAGAAGAAGATGTAGAAGAAGAAGAAGAAGTAGAAGAAGAAGAAGTCGAAGCAAAGAAGTAGAACAAGAAGAAGAAGAAGAAGAACAAGAAGAAGAAGAGAAAGAAGATGAAGAGAAAGAAGAAGATGATGATGAAGAAGAACAAGAAGAAATTGGAATAAAAAGAGAAGAAGAATGACAACATGAGAAAGAGGTAGAAGAAGAATAAGAATAAAAAGAAGAATAAGAATAAAAAGAAGAAGAATAATAAAAGAAGTAGTAGAAGAAGAAAAAGAAGAAGAAAAAAAAGTAGAAAAGAACAAGGAGTAGAAGAAGAAGATGGAGAAGTAGAAGACGAAGAAGAAGAACATGAAGAAGAAGTAGAAGACAAAGATGAAGAAGATGATGAAGAAGAAGAAGAAAAAAAAAAGATGTAGAAGTAGTCGAAGAAGAAGAAGAACAAGAAGAAAAAGAAGAAGATGACGAAGAATAATGAAAAGAAGTAGAAGAATAAGAACAAGAAGAAGAAAAAGAAGAAGATGATGATGAAGAAGAAGAAGTAGAAGAAGAAGAAGTGAAAGAAGATGACAAAGAAGAAGAAGAAGAAGAAGAAGAAAAAAAAGATGTGGAAGAAGAACAAGAAGAAGAAGAAGAAGGGGAAGAAGAAGAACTAGTAGAAGAAGAGAAAGAAGAACAAGAAAAAAACAGAAAAAGTTGGCGAAGAAGAAAACAAAGAAAAAGATGATTAAGAAAAAGATGAACAAGAAAATGCAGAGTTAGAAGAGGGGGAGAACTTAGAAGGAGAAGAAGATGATGAAGAAGAAGAAGAAGAAGAAAAAGAAGTAGAAGAAGAACAAGAAAAAAAGACAAGAAAGAAGAAGAAGAAGAAGGATAAGAAGAAGAAGAAGAAGAAGAAGAAGATGAAGAAGAAGAAGAAGAAAAAGAAGAATCAATAAAAGGAGAAGAAGAAGATGAAGTGGATGAGGAAGAAGAAGAAGAATATGTAGAAAAAAAGAAGTGGAAGAAGAAAAAGGAGAAGATGAAGATGAAGGAGAAGAAGATGAGGAAAAAAAGAATACGAAGAAAAAGAAGCAGAGGAAGCCAAAAAGAAGAAAAGGAAGAAGAAGAAGAAGATGAATAAGAAGAAGAATAAGAAATAGAAGAAGAACAAGAACAAGAACAAGAACAAGAACAACAACAACAAGACAGAGAAGCAGACAGAGAACAAGAAAAAGAACAAGAACAAGAACAAGAAGTAGACGAAGAACAAGATGAAGCCGAAGAAGAAGAAGAAAAAGAGGAAGAAGAAGAAGAAGAAGAAGAAGAAGAAAAAGAAGAAGAACAAGAACAAGAAGTAGACGAAGAACAAGATGAAGCCGAAGAAGAAGAAAAAGAGGAAGAAGAAGAAGAAGAAGAAGAAGAAGAAGAAGAAAAAGAAAAAGGAGTAGAAGATGAAGAAGAAGAGGAAGAAAAAGAAGTAGGAGAAGAACTTTAAGAAGAAGAAGAATAATAATAAGTAAAAGAAGAAGAAGAAGATGATGATGAAGAAGAAGAAGAAGAAGATGAAGAAGAAGTTGTAAAAAATGAAGGAGAAAAAGAAGAACAAGATGAAGAAGAAGAAGAAGAAGAAGAAGGAAAGAAGAAGAAGTGGAAGAAGAATAAGAAGAAGAAGAACAATAACAAGTAGAAGAAGAATAAGTGGAAGTAGAAGAAAAAGATCAAAACGAAGATGAGGAAGAAGAAGAAGAAGAAGAAGAAGAGGAAGAAGAAGAAGAAGAAGAAGAAAAAGAGAAAGAAGAGGAAGAAATAGAGAAGAAAAAGAAGGAAAAGAAGAAGAAGAAGAAGAAGAAGAAGAAGAATAAGAATAATAATAAGAAGAGGAAGAAGAAGATGACGAAGAAGATGAAGACAAAGAACAGGAAGAAGTACATGAAGATGAAGAAGAAGAAGACGAAGAAGATAATGACAAGGAAGAAGAAGATGAAGAAGAAGAAAGATGAACACGAAGAAGAAGAAGAAGAAGAAGAAGAAGATGAAGTGAAAGATGAACAAGAATGAGGAGGTGGAGAAGAAGAAGAAGAATAAGAAAAAGATGAAGAAAAAGATTAAGAGGAATACAAAGAAGAAGAAGAACAAGAAGAAAAACAAGAAGAAGAAGGAGAAGAAGGAGGGGAAG
>JAIUJO010000621.1:155000-157500 GCA_023846275.1 Vanilla planifolia | reverse complement strand
GAAAAAATAATAATAAGAAGAAGAATAATAATAATGCGAAGAAGTATAAGAAGAAGAATAAGTAGAAGAAGAATGAGTAGGAGAAGAGAACGATGAAGCAGAAGAGGAAGAAGACAAAGAAGAAGAAGAAGAAGAAGAAGATGATGAAGAAGAAAAAGAAGTTGAGGAAGAAGAAGAAGAAGCAGAAGAGAAAGAAGAAGAAGAATGAGAAGAAGAAAAGAAGAAAAAGAAAAAGGATGAAGAAGAATAACAATAAGAAGAAGAAGAATAAAAAGCAGATAAGATGAAGAAGAAGAAGAAGAAGAAAAATAAGAAGAATAAAAATAAGTAGAAGGAGGAGGAGAAGAAGAAGAAGAAGAAGAAGAAGAAGGAGAAGGAGAAGGAGAAGAAGTAAAAGTAGAAGGAAAGGAAAAAGAAGAAGAAGAAGAGGAAGAAGAAGAAGAAGAACGGGAAGAACATGAATAAAAAAAAAGAAGAAGTAGAAAAAGAAGAAGAAGAAAAAGTCGAAGAAGAAGAAGAACAAGAAGTAGAAGAACAGGATAACAAAGAAAAAGAAAAACAAGAAGTAATAGTAGTAGTAGAAGAAGAAGAAGAAGAAGAAGAAGAAGAAAAAAGAAGAAGATGAAGAAGAAGAAGAAGAAGAAGAAGATGAAGAAGAAGAAGTAGAAGAAGTTGTAGAAGAGGAAGAATTAGAGGAAGAAGACAAATAAGGGGAAGAAAATCAACACGAAGAAGAAGAAGACGAAGAAGATGAAGAAAAAGAAGAAGAAGACGAAGAAGGAGAAGATGAAGAAGAAGAAGAAAAAGAAGAGGAAGTAGAAGAAGAAAAAATCAAAAAGAAGAACAACAAGTGGAAGACGAAGAAGAAGATGGCCAAGAGGAAGTAGAAGAAGAAAAAGAAAAGGTAAGGGAGAAGAAGAAGAAGAGGAGAAAGAAGAAGAAGAACAAGAAGAAAAGAAGAAGGTGAAGAAGATGAAGAAGAAGAAGAAAAAGAAAAAGAGGAAGAAGAAGAACACGAACAACAACAACAAGATGAAGGAGCAGATGAAGAAGAAGGATAAGAAGAAGAAGATGAAGAACACAAGAAGAAAAAGAGAAAGAAGAAGGATAAGAAAAATAAGAGGAATAAACTATAGAAGTCGAAGATGAAGTTGATGAAGAAGAACAAGAAGTTGATTAAGAAGAAGAAAAGGAGGAGGAAGAAGAATAAGAAGAATAAGAAGAAGAAAAAAAAGAAGGCAAGGAAGAACAATATGAAAATGAAGAAGAAGAGGAAGAAGAAGAAGAAAAGGAAGAAGAAGAAGAAGACAAAGAAGAAAAAGAAGAAGAAGATAAAGAAAATGAAGAAGAAGAAGAAGAAGAGGAAGAGGAAGAAGAAAAACAAGAAAACAAAGAAGTAGATAAGACAAAGAAGATAAAGAAGAAAAGGAAGAATAAGAAGAAGAAGAAACAAAGAATAAAAAGAAGAAGAAGACAACAAAGAATAAGAAGATAGCATAGAAGAAGTAGGCGAAGAAAAGAGGAAAAAGAACGGGATGAAGAAGAAGACCAAGAAGAGGAAGATGAAGAAAAGAAAAGAGAAGAAGAAGAAGAAGAAGAAGAAGAAGAACAAGAATAAGAACATGAAGAGAAAGGGGAACAAGAAGAAGAAGAAAAAGAGGAATAAACTGAAGAAGTCGATGATGAAGAAAATGAAAATGAAGATGAAGAAGAAGAAGAGTAAGAAGGAGAATAAGATAATGAAGGGGAAGAAGAAGAATTATAAGAAGAAGTCGAAGCAGAAGAAGAAGAAGAAGAAGAAGAAGAAGATGAAGATAACGAAAAGATGAAGTAAAAGAACAAGTAGAATTAGTAGTAGTAGTAAAAGAAGAAGAAGAAAACAAAGAAGAAGAAGAAGAAAAAGAAAAAGAAGAAGAAGATGAAGAAAAAGAACAAGGAGACAAAAACAAAGAAGAAGAAGAAGAAGAAGAAGAAGAAGATGAAGAAGAAGAAGAAGAAGACAAAGAAGAAGAAGATGATGAGAATGAAGAAGAAGAAGATGAAGAAGAGGAAGAAGAATAAGTTGACGAAGAAGAAGAAGAAGAAGAAGAAGAAGATTAAGAAGAAGAATATGAAAAGAAAGATGAACAAAAAGAAGAAGAAGAAAAAAAAGAAGTCAAAGATGAAGAGGAAGAGGAAGAAGAAAAAGTACAAGAAGAAGAATAAGGAGGAGAAGAAAAAGAACAAGAGGAATACAAAGAATAATAATAATAATAATAATAATAATAATAATAATAATAATAATAATAAGAAGGAGAAGAAAAGGAGCAAGAAGAAGAAGAAGAGGAAGAAGAAGAAGAAAAAGAAGGCAAGCAAAAGAAAGTAAAGAAGAAGTAGATGAAGAGGAAGAAGAAGAAGGCATAGAAGATGAAGAATAAGACAAAGAAGAAGAAGGCAAATAAAATGAAGACATGTAGAGGAAAATGAAGAAGAGGATGAAGAAGAAGTGAAGAAGAAGAAG
>JAIUJO010000621.1:142500-147500 GCA_023846275.1 Vanilla planifolia | reverse complement strand
AGAAGAAGAAAAAGTAGTAGAAGAAGAAGAAGAAGAAGAAGAACAAAAACAAGAAAAAGAAGAAGAAGAAAAAGACAATAAAGAAGAAGATGAAGGCAAAGAAGAAGAACAAAAGTAAGAAGAAGAAGAAGAAGACAACATAGAAGAAGAAGACAGAAAATGAAGAAAATAAAGATGGTGATGAAGAAGAAGACAAAGAAGAGGAAAATGAAGAAGAGAAAAGAGAGGAAGACGAAGTAGAAGAAGAAGAAGAAGAAGAAGAAGAACAACAACAACAACAAGATGAAGGAGTAGAAGAAGAAGAAGGAGAAGAATAAGAAGAAGAAGAAGAAGAAGAAGAAGAAGAAGAAGAAAAAGAGAGCAAAGAAGAAGAAGAAGAAAAAGAGTAATAAACTGAAGAAGTCGTAGAAGAAGAAAATGAAGAAGACCACCACAAAAAGATGATGATGAAGAAGAAGAAGATGATGATGAAGGGGAAGAAGATGAAGGATAAGAAAAAGCAAAAGAAGAAGAAGAAGAAGAAGATGATAAAGGCAAAGTAGAAGAAGAAGAAGAAGAAGAAGAAGTAGAAGAAGAAGAAGATGAAGAAGAAGAAGAAAAGAAGAAGGACAAGAAAACAAAGAAGCAGAAGAATAAGAAATAGAAGAAGAAGAAGAAGGCAAAGAAGAAGATGAGGATGTTGAGAGTGAAGAAGAAGAAGAACAATAACAACAAGACAAAGAAGAGGAGGAAGAAGAAGATGATAATGAAGCATAAGTAGAAAAAGTAGAATAAAAAGAAGAGGAATGAGTTGGAGAAGAGTAAGAAGAAGAAGACGAAGAAGAAAAAGAAGACAAAAAAGAAGAAGACGAAGAAGAAGAAGTTGAAGAAGAAGAAGAAGGCAGAAAATAAAAAGTAGAAGATGAAGAAGAAGAAGGCGAAGACGAAGAACAGGAAGACAAAGAAGAGGAAGAAGAAGAAGTAGTAGTTGACGATGAAGAAGAAGTAGAAGAAGAAGGAAAGAAGTAGATGAAGAAGAAGAAGAGGAAGAAGAAATAGAAGAAGATGATGAAGAAGAAGAAGAAGAATAAGATGAGTTGAAGATGAAGAAGAAGACTACGAAGAGGACTAAGAAGAAGAAGATGATGAGGATGACAACGATGAACAAAAAGTAGAAGTAGGCGAAGAAGAAGAAGAAGATGATAATTGTTATACCCGATAAAATATTATATATTTAATCTTTAATAATTTAATTGTGGCTTGGATGATTTCAGATCGACAGTAGGATGAACCAGGAGCTCAATTGGAGGCTATTGGAATTTCTGAAATTTTCTGGGGATTTTTCGGAGCACCGAGATTTTTTTAAAAAAAAAAACCAGAATTTGGTTTTTACTGCGCGTGAACCGAACCGGAGCGGTTCAGCGAAGGCGGGGGCGGTTTGCCGAGGTGCATTTGCGCGTGCGTTTGGATAAGCCGCGGATAAGCGGATCGGACGGGCGAGATCAGCGGTGGAGATTAACCGGCTGATCGGGTGTTAAGCGGCGTTTTTGGAAGGTCAACCGGCGCTTAATGGGTCTTAACGGGTTATTACCGGTTTAAGCCGGGTATTTAACCTAAACTGTTCGTCTGCTAGGGTTTCGAACGGCGGCTAGAGGCGAGGTGTTCGCGGCGAACGGCGGTAATTTCCGGCAGCCTTCCAAGGGGCTTTTGGTAACCGGAGGTTCGCGGGACAGAGGCGAGCATTTTGGTACCGGTTTCGTTCGGCGAGGAGCTGCGGTTGATCGCGTGCGAGCTTCACCGTCGCCGGCGACGAAGGTAGGAAATTCAGATTAAATTAGTATTTAGTAGAAATTAAAAGCATGGAATATTTTGCTTAATGAACACAAGCATGTGGATGAAAAATCGGACTTAATTGAATGCTAATCTGCGTCTTTTACAAATTTTGGATTTTCTGGAAAATTTCCCATTTCGCCGAAAAATTTAGTTAATGCTTAGGAACATGTTAGGGATTTGTATTATCAGTGTTGCCATTGAATTAATAATTAATTGTTGGATTAATCTTAAATCTCACAATACGGCAATGGCGCACGGGCGAACTCCTTCGACGGAAAATTTTGAATGAACCTTAGAAATTGGTGGCATTTTGAAACATTAGGATAGTACGAACATCGGATTTTGTTTCTCCTTGTTCGCGTTCTCCGGAAATCGACGGAAGGATTGGATTGGGCGGCGATTGCGTCGGTTAGGGTTCGCGGGCGTCGGACCAAGGAAGGAGAAGGGTTTAGATTAATTACGAATTTATTTAAGTAATTAATGGTATTTATATAATATTTATTAGTAATTATATTTATTTAAGCATCGACCGATTAACGGATTATTAAGGAATTTGGTTCGGCGGTGTCGCGGTTCAGCGCGAGGTTTCCGAACCGGCAGCGAAAACCGGTTCAGCGGGATTCGGCGCGGACGAACGGCGCGGAGGAAAATTTAATTCGGAAATTAATCCGAATTTCGGAAAAAGGATATATGTGGAATTTAAATTTTATTCGGAAATTTATTCTGAATTTCGGAAAATGGATAAAGGGCGGAAATTGATTTTTTTTGAATTTAAAAATTTCCGGAAGTGAGAAAAAGGTGATTTTTAGAAATCATGTAGCTAAGTTGAAATTGACTGTTGGAAATTACCCATAAATTCAGTGCAGCTGGATTAGTTGGAAGGAAGTGTGACACTTGGGTGCTACCAGAATAGTCAGAATTTTGGTACAGTTTGTGTTGCTTGGATGGCAATGACATGGATTGAGTCAGTTTACTCAGTGTTGGCATATTTCATGGATTGGCATATTGGACCGGACTACTATAGGCCCTATATGATGTTTTAGGGTAGTTGTGGTAGGTAACTGTGCGGTACAGACTTAGCTTCCACAGTATACATGTGGACTGGTATGCGCCTTGTTGTATCTGGACACATGTTGCCGAATCTTGGAGTTAGAGCTTGGCAATGACTGTAGGGGCGTGGCTTCTATGGAAATTGTTGGGAGAGGACTTCTTGGAACGGTGGCTGAGTCGATCTCTTCTGGTCCATGAGTGTAGGCCTGCGCGCCTGAGAGTGGCAGTGGCAGGGGTGACTCGCCGTGGCTAGCCAAGTGTGTAGGCTTGCATGCCTGAGGGTGGCAGGGGTGTCTCACGTTGGCTAGAGATCTATGTGACTGGTTCTGTCTATAGTCTCCAGAAGATTGATTGACGAGAGACGCTGCGGTGTCGGGTGCTTGGCGTTGTGATGCGTGCGCAGAGATGGGCGTGTCCCGCTGGCATGCTTTGCCTAGGCGCCATGCGTGCACAGAGATGGGCGTGTCCCGCTGGCATGCTGCCTGGGAGCACAGAGGAGAGCTACTCTGGTGTGACTGGGGGTGACTGTGGTTGGTCAGAGTCTGGGACTGAGAGTGTCTTTCCACCTTACATTGTTATGTTGTATTTCTATACTATTGCTATTATCCTTCTCTTGCATGAGAGTTTTTTTTACTAGCTGTCTTTCCTACTGAGCGTAGCTCATTCCTTTATTATCTATATTTTTCTAGTGGCTCGGCAGACTTGACGCCACCCAGCTTTAGGTGGGATCGTGATCAGTAGGCTAGTGGAGGAGATCTGATCTGTGATTTTCTGAAACATTCTGGTTAGTTGATTGTTGCTGTTGGATGTATTCAGTGAGACTATTATTCTTATGTCTTGTATTATGTGAGGGTGATTCTGACTCATGTACTCGTATGGATGATGTGGTATGGATGGACTGTGATTTTTCATATGAGTTACACTTTTATACACTATCTTATTTTCTATCTTGACGGTATGATGTGTGGAGCGCCATTTCATATCGGTGGATGTTATATATTTTTTTGTTGATGGTGAGGTCATTACATGACTATGGAACTTAACCTTGGGGGTTCAGACTTCTATTAGATCGGTTCTCCTACCGGTATGGGTTAGGAGTATTGGGTCTAGTAGGAGTAACATTGCGTGAGTTCATCAGTTAATTCAGGAGTCATGAACCTGATTTGACGGTGTACCCGGGAGATGGGATCCACATAGTTAAGGAAAGTAGGTGTGTAATGATGTGTTATATCCTATGTTTTTCGTAGGCTACTCAGGTTGGTATGGGACGATCTGAGCTGTCTATATGTAAAAAAAAAATTCCTTTTAAAAAAAAAACTGGGGTGTAACAATAAAGAACAAAACGAAGAAAAAGAAAAAGAAGAAGAAGAAAAAGAAGAAAAAGAAAAGATGATGAAGAAGAAGAAGAAGAAGATGATGATGATGATAATGAATAATAATAATAAAAAGAAGAAGAAGATAACGACGAAGAAAAAGAAGAAGAAAAAGGTGAAGATGAAGAAGAAAAATAAGATAAAGAAGAAGATGAAGAAGAAGAAGAAGAGGAGGAAGAAGATGTAGAACAAGTAGTTATGATAAAGTAGAAGAAAAGAAGTAGATGAAGAAGAAGAAGAAGAAGAGAAGAAGAAAAAGAGGAAGATGAAGTAGAAGAAGAAGAAGAATAAGATTAGAAGAAGACAAAGAAGTAGAGGAAGAAAATAAAGAAGAAGAAAAAGAAGTAAAAGAAGAAGAAGAAGAAGAAGAAGAAGAAAACGAAGAAAAAGTAGAAGAGGAAGAAGAAGAAGAAAAAGGAAAAGAAAAAGTGGAAGAAGAAGAAGAAAAGAAAAAGAGGAAAATCATGGAAGAAGAAGAAGGAGATGATGATCACGATGAAGAAGAAAAAGAAGAAGAAAAGGAAGAAGAAGAAAAAAACTGTAAGAATTAGAAGAAGAAGAAGAAGAAGAAGAAGATGAAGAAGAAGAAGAAGAAGAGGAAAAAGCAGAAGAAGAAAACAAAGAAGATGAAGGAGAAGAAGAAGAAGAGGAAGAAAACAAGGAAGAGGAAGAGGAAGAAGAACACGACGAAGAAGATGATGACGAAGAATAGGAAGAAGGAGAAGACGAAGATGAAGATGAAGAAGAAAAAGAAGAAGACGATGA
>JAIUJO010000621.1:125000-137500 GCA_023846275.1 Vanilla planifolia | reverse complement strand
GGAGAAGAATAAGAGGAAGGAGAAGAAGAGGATGATGAAGAAGAAGTAGAGGATAAAGAAGAAGAGGAAGAATAAGAAGAAGAACAAAAAGAAGAATAAGAAAACTAAAAATAAGAAGAAGACAAGGATTAAGAAGGAGAAGACAAAGAAGAATAATAATAATAACAACAACAACAACAACAACAATAATAATAATAATAATAATAATAATAATAATAATAATAATAATAATAATAATAAGAAAAAGAAGAGGAATAAGAACGAGAAGAAGAAGTTGAAGATGAAGAAGAAAAAGAAATAGGACAAAAAGGAGAAGAAGAAGTGAAAGAAGAAGTAGAAGAAGAAGAAGCCAAAGAAGAAAAAGAGAAGCAAATGATGAAGTCGAAAAACAAGAAGACCAAGAAGAAGAAGTCGATGAAGAGGAGGAATAAAAAGACGAAGAAGAAGAAAGCATATAAAAAGAAGTCAAAGAAGATGAAGAATAAGGTGAAGAAGAAGAAGAAGCAGAAGAAGAAGAAGAAGATGATGAAGAAAGAGAAGAAGAAGAGGAAGAACAAGAAGAAAAAGAAGGAGAAGAAGAAATCGAAGAAGAAGAAGAAGAAGAAAATTAAAAAGAAGAAGAAAGTAAAGAAGAAGAAGAAGACGACGACGAAAAAGAAGAAGATGTCGAAAAAGAAGTAGATGAACAAGACAAGGAAATAGAAGAAGAATAAGAAGAAGAAGAAGAAGAAGTAGAAGAAAAAGACGAATGAGAAGTAGAAGAAGAAGAAGATGATGATGAAGATGAAGAAGAAGAAGAACTAGAAGAAGAAGTGCAAGCAGAAGGAATAGCAAGAAAGAGAAGATGAAGAAGAAGTAGGCGAAGAAGAAGGAGATATAGAGGAAGAAGAAGAAGGAGAAGAAGAAGATGATAAAGAAGACAAAGAAGAATAAGAAGGAGAAGAAGAAGATGATAAAGAAGACAAAGAAGAATAAGAAGGAGACAAAGAAGAAGAAGAAGAAGAAGAAGAAGAAGAAGAAGAAGAAGAGAAAGAAGAAGATGATGAAGAAGAACAAGAAGCTGAAGAAGAAGTAGATGCAGAAAATGGAGGAGATTAAGGGGAAGAAGAAGAAGAAGAAGAAGACAAAGAAGAAGATGACGAAGAAGAGAAAGACGAAGAAGAAGAAGAAGAAGACAACGAAGAAGAAAAAGTAGTAGAAGAAGAAGCCAAAGATGAACCAGAAGGTGAAGTGAAAGAAGAAGAAGAAGAAGAAAAAGAAGACAAAATAGAAGAAGGCGAAGAAGAAAAAGAGGATGATGAAGAAGAAGGCACAGAAAAAGAAGAAGAAGAAGGCGAAGACAAAGAATAAGAAGATAAAGAAGAGGAAGAAGAGGAAGGGAAGAAAAAGAGAAAGAAGAAGAAGAAGAAGAAGATGAACAAGAATAAAAAGTAGATGAAGAAGTAGAACAAGAAGTTAAAAAAGAAGAAGAAAAAAATGATGAAGAAAAAGTTGAAGAAATAGATGTAGAAGAAGAAGATGATGATGATGAAGAACAAGACAAAGAAGAAGAAGAGGAAGAAGAAGAAGAAGAGCAAGAAGAAAAAGAAGAAGAAGAAGAAGTGGAAGAAGAAGAAGAAGAAGAAGAGGTCGAAGAAGAAGAAGAAGAGGAAGAAGAAGAAGAAGAAGAAGAAGAAGAAGAGGAAGAGGAAGAAGAAGAAGAAGAAGAAGAAGAAGAAGAAGAAGAGGAAGAAGAAGAAAGGGAAGAAGAAACAGATGAAGAAGAGGAAGAGGAAGAAGAAGAAGAAGAAGAGAAAGAAGAGGAAGAAGAAGAAGAAGATGAAGAAGAAGACTTACAAGAAGAAGACAAATAAGTGAAAGAAGAAGAAGACAAAGAATAAGATGAAGAAGAAGAAGAGAAAGAAGAAGAAGAAGAAGAGGAAGATAAAGAAAAAGAAAAGGAAGAAGACAAAGAAGAAGAAGAAGATTAAAAAGAAGAAGAATAAGAAGAAAAAGAACAAGTTGACAAAGAAGGAGTAGATGATGGTGAAGAAGAAGAATAAGAAGAAGATGATGATGAAGAAGAAGAAGAAGAAAAAAAAGAAGAACAAGAATAAGATGATGAAGAAGAAGATGAAAAAGAATAAAGAGAAGAAAAAGAAAAAGAAGAAGAAGAAGAAGAAGAAGAGGAGGAGGCAGGAGACAAAGTACAAAAAGAAGAAGAAGAAGAAGAAAGACAAGTAGTTGAAGAAGAAGAAGAAGAAGAAGTAGAAGAAGAAGAAAAGAAGTAGAAGAAGAAGAAGAAGAGGAAGAAGAAAAAGAAGAAGATGAAGTAGGAGAAGAAGAAGAATAAGGACAGAAGAAGATGAAGAAGTAGAAAAAGAAGAAGAAGAAAAGAAAGAAGAGGACAAAGAAGAAGAAGAAGAAGAAGAACAAGAAGTCGAAGAAGAAGAAGAAGAAGAAGAAGAAGAAGGGGAAGAAGAAGAACAAGAAGAAAAAGAATAAGACGAAGAAGAGGAAGAAGAACATGAAGAAGAAGAAGAAGAAGAAGAGAAGAAGTATAAGATGAAGAAGAAGAAGAATGATAATAACCATAAGAAGAAGAAGAGGAAGAAGAAGAAGACGAAGAAGATGAAGACGAAGAAGAGGAGGAAGAAAAAGATGAAGAAGAAGAAGATGAAGAAGAAGAAGAAGATGAAGATGAAGAAGAAAAAAAAGTTGATGCCGAAGAAGAAGAAGTAGAAGACAAAGAAGAAGAACATATAGAAGAGGAAGAAGAAGAAGAAGTCGAAGTAGAAGAAGAAGAAGAAAAAAAAAAGATGATGAAGAAGAAGAAGAAGAAGAAGAGGAAGAAGATGATGATGAAGATGAAGATGTAGAAAGTGAAGAAGGAAAAGAAGAAGAAGAAGAAGAAGAAGAAAAAGAATAAGAAGAACAAAAACAAAAAAAAGAAGAGGAAGAAGAAGAAGAACAATTAGATGATGATGATGATGATGAGAAGAAGAAGAAGAAGTGGAAGAAGAAGATGAAGATGATGAAGAAGAAGTGGAAGTTTAAGAAGAAGAAAAAAAAAGAAGATGAGGAAGAAGAAAAAGATGAAGAGGAAGAAGAAAAAGAAGAAGAAGAAGAAGAGAAAGATGTTATGGAAGAAGAAGAAGATGATGAAGAAGAAGTAAAAGAAGAAGACGAAGAAGAAGAGAAAGAAGAAGAAGAGTAAGAAGATGAAGCAGACGAAGAAGATGAAAATGAAGAAAAGGAAGAAGAAGCATAAGATGAAAAAGAAGAAGAAGAAGACGAAGAAGACCACGACAAAGTACAAGAAGAAGAAAAGGAAAAAAGATGAACACGAAAAAGGAGAAGAAGAAGAAGAAGAAGAACAAGAACAAGAAGAACAAGAAGAACAAGAAGAAGAAGGAGATTAAGTTGAAGAAGAATAAGAATAAGGAGAAAAAGAAGAAGAAGAAGAATATTAAGAAGAAGTAGAAGAAGAAGAAGAAGAAGGAGAAGGAGAAGAAGGAGAAGAAGAAGAAGATGAAGAAGAAGAACTAGCAAAAGAATAAGAATTAGAGGAACAAAAATAAGAAGAATACTATGATGAAGAAGAAGAATAAGAAAAAGACAAAATTGAAGAAAAGAAGAAGAAGATATAGAAGAAGAAGAAGAAGAAGAAGAAGAAGAAGAGGAAGAAGAAAAGAAGGAGAAGACACGGAAGAAGAAGAAGAAATAGAAGGTGAAGGAGAAGAAGAAGATGACGATGATGATGAAGAAGAAGAATAACAAGAAGGAGAAGACAAATAAGAAGAAGAAGAAGAAGAAGAAGTTGAAGAAGAAGAAGATGATGATGATGGAGAAGAAGAAGAAGAAAAAGTAGAAGTAGAAAGTAAAGAAGAAGGTGATGAAGAAGAAGAAGAGTAAGAAGAAGGATGTAGAAGAAGAACAAGAAGAAGAAAATGTTGAAAAAGAAATATAAGCTGGAGAAGAAGAAAAGGAAGAATAAAAAGGATGAGGAGAAGAAGAAGAAGAAGAAAAACAAGAAGAGTAAAAATAAGAAGCACGAGAAGAAGAAGAAGAAGAAGAAGGAGAAGAAGAAGAAGGCAAAGACGAAGAAGAAGAAGAAGAAGAAGAAGAAGAAGAAGTGGAAGAGGGAGGAGAGGAAGAAGAAGAAGAAGAAAAAGAAATAGAAAAATAAGACAGAAAAAGAAGAAGAAGAAGACGATGATGAGTAAGAAAAAGAAGAACAAGAAGATGAAGAGGTAGAAGTGATAGAAAACTCAAAATGTGAAGAAGATGAAGATGAAGAAGTAGAAAAAGAAGAAAAAGAGAAGTCGAGGAAGAAGAACAAGAAGAATATGACAAAGAAGAAGAAGGTGAAGAAGAAGAAGAATTAGAAGAAGAAGAAGAAGAAGAAGAAGAAGTAGAAGAAGAAGAAGAAGAAGAAGAAGAAGTTGAAGAAAGAATTAAAGGAGAAGAAGAAGGTGGAGAAGTAAAAGAAGAAGAAGAAGAAGAAGAAGAAAAGAAGAAAAAGAATAAGAATAAAATGAAGAAGAAGAAGAAGAAGAAAAAGAAGAAGAAGATGTAGAAGTTGGAGAAGAAGGAGAAGAAGAAGAATTAAGTGGAGAAGAAAAAGAAGAAAAAGCAGAAGAAGAAGAAGACAAAGCAAAATAAGAAGAAGACGAAGAAGAAGTAGAAGAAAATGATGAAAAAGAAGAAGACGAAGAAAAAGAAAAGAAGTCGAAGAAGAAGAAGAAGAAGAAGACGAAAAAGAAGAACAATTAGAATTAGAAGTAGAAGAAGAAAAACAACAACAAAAACAACAACAGCAACACGAAGAAGAAGAAAGAGAAGAAGAAGTAGACGAAGAAGAGCAGGAAAAAGAAGAAGAAAAAGAAGGAGAAGAAGAAGAGGAAGGAGAAAAAGAGGATGATGAAGAAGAAGAAGTAGAGGATAAAGAAGAAGGGGAAGAATAAGAAGAAGAACAAGAAGAAGAATAAGAAAACTAAAAATAAGAAGAAGAAGACAAGGATTAAGAAGGAGAAGACAAAGAAGAATAATAATAATAACAACAACAACAATAATAATAATAATAATAATAATAATAATAATAGTAATAATAATAATAATAATAATAATAATAATAATAATAATAATAATAATAATATTAAGAAAAAGAAGAGGAATAAGAATGAGAAGAAGAAGTTGAAGATGAAGAAGAAAAAGAAATAAGACAAAAAGGAGAAGAAGAAGTGAAAGAAGTAGTAGAAGAAGAAGCCAAAGAAGAAAAAGAGAAGTAAAAGATGAAGTCAAAAAACAAGAAGACCAAGAAGAAGAAGTCGATGAAGAGGAAGAAGAAGAAGACGAAGAAGTAGAAAGCAGACAAAAAGAAGTCAAAGAAGATGAAGAGTAAGATGAAGAAGAAGAAGCAGAAGAAGAAGAAGAAGAAGATGATGAAGAAAAAGAAGAAGAAGAGGAAGAAGAAGAAGAAAAAGAAGGAGAAGAAGAAAAAGAAGAAGAAATCGAAGAAGAAGAAGAAGAAGAAAATTAAAAAGAAGAAGAAAGTAAAGAAGAAGAAGAAGACGACGATGAAAAAGAAAAAGAAGTCGAACAAGAAGTAGATGAACAAAACAAGGAAATAGATGAAGAATAAGAAGAAGAAGAAGAAGAAGTAGAAGAAAAAGACGAATGAGAAGTAGAAGAAGAAGATGATGATGATGAAGTGAAGAAGAAGAAGAAGAAGAAGAAGAAGTGCAAGCAGAAGGAATAGCAAGAAAGAGAAGATGAAGAAGAAGAAGACGAAGAAGGAGACGAAGAAGAAGTAGGCGAAGAAGAAGGAGATATAGAAGAAGAAGGAGAAGAAGAAGATGATAAAGAAGACAAAGAAGAATAAGAAGGAGACAAAGAAGAAGAAGAAGAAGAAGAAGAAGAAGAAGAAGAAGAGAAAGAAGAAGATGATGAAGAAGAACAAGAAGCTGAAGAAGAAGTAGATGCAGAAAATGGAGGAGATTATGGGGAAGAAGAAGAAGAAGAAGAAGACAAAGAAGAAGATGACGAAGAAGAGAAAGACGAAGAAGAAGAAGAAGAAGCCAAAGATGAACCAGAAGGTGAAGAGAAAGAAGAAGAAGAAGAAGAAAAAGAAGACAAAATAGAAGAAGGCAAAGAAGAAAAAGAGGATGATGAAGAAGAAGGCACAGAAGAAGAAGAAGAAGAAGACGAACAAGAAGAAGAAGGCAAAGACGAAGAATAAGAAGACGAAGAAGAGGAAGAAGAGGAAGGGAAGAAAAAGAGAAAGAAGAAGTCAAAGAAGAAGAAGAAGAAGAAGAAAAAGAAGAAGAAATTAAACAAGAATTAAAAGTAGAAGAAGAATAAGAACAAGAAGATAAAAAAGAAGAAGAAGAAAAAAATGATGAAGAAAAAGTTGAAGAAGTAGACGTAGAAGAAGAAGATGATGATGATGATGAAGAAGACAAAGAAGAAGAAGAGGAAGAAGAAGAAGAAGAAGAACAAGTGGAAGAAGAAGAAGAAGAAGAAGAAGAGGTCGAAGAAGAAGAAGAAGAAGAAGAAGAAGAGGATGAGGAAGAAGAAGAAGAAGAAGAAGAAAAGGAAGAAGAAGAAAGGGAAGAAGAAACAGATGAAGATGAGGAAGAGGAAGAAGAAGAAGAAGAAAAGGAAGAAGAAGAAAGGGAAGAAGAAACAGATGAAGATGAGGAAGAGGAAGAAGAAGAAGAAGAAGAAGAGAAAGAAGAAGAGGAAGAAGAAGAAGAAGATGAAGAAGAAGACTTACAAGAAGAAGACAAATAAGTGAAAGAAGAAGAAGACGAAGAATAAGAAGAAGAAGAAGAGGAAGAAGAAGAAGAAGAAGAGGAAGATAAAGAAAAAGAAAAGGAAGAAGACAAAGAAGAAGAAGCAGATTAAGAAGAAGAAGATTAAGAAGAAAAAGAACAAGTTGACAAAGAAGGAGTAGATGATGGTGAAGAAGAAGAATAAGAAGAAGATGATGAAGAAGAAGAAGAAGAAGAAAAAAAAAAGAAGAACAAAAATAAGATGATGAAGAAGAAGATGAAAAAGAATAAAGAGAAGAAAAAGAAGAAGAAGAAGAAGAAGAAGAAGAAGAGGAGGAGGAAGGAGACAAAGTACAAAAAGAAGAAGAAGAAGAAGAAGAAAGACAAGTAGTTGAAGAAGAAGAAGAAGAAGAAGTAGAAGAAGAAGAAAAGAAGTAGAAGAAGAAGAAGAAGAGGAAGAAGAAAAAGAAGAAGATGAAGCAGGAGAAGAAGAAGAATAAGGACAGAAGAAGACGAAGAAGTAGAAAAAGAAGAAGAAGAAAACAAAGAAGAGGACAAAGAAGAAGAAGAAGAAGGAGGTGAAAAAGATGAAGAAAAAGAAGTAGACGAAAAAGAAGAACATGAAGAAGTATTAGAAGAAGAAGAAGAAGAAGAAGAAGAAGAAGAAAAAGAACTCAAAGAAGAAGAAGAAGAAGAAGAAGAAGAAAAATTGTAAGAAAAAGAAGAAGATGAAGAAAACGAAGATGAAATAGAAGAAAAAGAAGACGTTGATGAAGAAGAAGAAGAAGATAAAGAAGTTGAAAAAGAAGAAGAGGAAGACTAGGAAGAAGAACAAGAAGAAGAAAAGGAAGAAGAAGACGACGAAGAAGATGACGAAGAATAAGAAGAAGAAGAAGACGAAAATAAAGACAAAGAAGAAGAAAACAAAGAAAATGAGGACAATGATGATGCTGATGAAGAAGGAAAAGAAGGAGGAGACGAACAACAAAAAGAAGAAAAAGAAGAATTAGATGAAGTCGAAGAAGAAGAAGAAGGAGAAGAAGAAGAAGAAGAAGAGGAGGAAGAAGAAGAAGAAGAAGAGTAATAATAAGATGAAGATGAAGACAAAGAAAACGAAGAAGAATAAGAAGGAGAAGAAGGAGAAGAAGAAAAAGAAAAAGAAAAGATGATGAAGTAGAAGAAGGCAACGAAGAAGAAGAATATGAAGAAGAAGAAGAAGAAGACTTTGACGAAGATGAAGATTAAGATAAAGAAGAAGAAGAAGAAGTAGAAGAAGAAGAGGGAGAAAAGATGAACATGAAAAGGAGAAGAAGAAGAAGAACAAGTAGTTGATGATGAAGAAGAAGAAGAAGATGAAAAGAAGTAGATGATGAAGAAGAAGAAGAAGAGGAAGAAGAAGAAGAAGAAGAAGAAAAATAACATGAGAAGAAGATGAAGAAGTAGAAGAAGAAGAACTAGAAGAAGAAAATGAAGACGAAGAAGAGGGAAAAAAAGAAGAAGAAGTCGATAAAGATGAAGAAAAAGAAGAAGTAGGCAAAAAAGAAGAAGAAGATGATAAATAAGAAGAAAAAGATGAAGATAAACAAGAAGAAGAAGAAGAAGAAAATGAAGAAAAAGAAGAAGAAGAAGATGAGCAAGAAGAAGAAGAAGAAGGCAAAGAAAAAGAAGAAGAAGAAGAAAATAAAAAGAAGAAAATCTGGTGGAAGAAGAAGAAGAAGGAGATGATGATCATGATGAAGAAAAAGAAGAAGAAGAAGAAGAAGGAGAAGAAGAAGAAGAAGAAGAAGAAGAAGAAGAAGAAGAAGAGGAAAAAAAGAAAAAATGTAAGAAGGAGTAGAAGAAGAAGAAGAGGAAGAAGAAATCGAAAAAGAAGAAGACGAAGAAGATGAAGTAGAAGAAGAGGAAGAAAAAGAAGAAGAAGAACAAGAGGAAGAGGTAGATGATGAAGAAGATGGTGACGAAGAACATGAAGAAGAAGAAGACGAAGAAGAACAAAATGAAGAAGATGATGATGATGAAGAAGAAAAAGCAGAAGAAGAAGGAGACAAAGAAGAAGAAAAAGAAGAAGAAGAAGAAGAAGAAGAATTAGATGATGTAGAAGAAGGAGGAGGAGGAGGAGGAGAAGAAGAAGAAGAAAATGTCAAAGAAAACAAAGAATAAGAAGAAGAAGAAGAAGGAGAAGAAGGAAAAGAAGAAGAAGAAAAGAAGAAGAAGAAGAAGAAGAAGAAGAAGAAAAAGAAGAAGGCTTTGATGAAGAAGAAGAAGAGGAAAAAGGTGAAGATGAAGATGAAAAAGAAGAAGAAGAAGTGAAAGAAGAAAAGGAAGAAGAAAACATGAAGAAGAAGAACAAGAAGAAGGAGAAGACGAAGAAGAAGAAAAAGAAGACATAGAAGAAGAAGAACAACAAGACAAAGAAGAAGGAGAAGAAAAAGAAGAAGAAGAAGAAGAAGATTATGATGATGATGACAACGATGAAGAAGAAGAAGAAGAAGATGAAGAAAAAGAAGACGAAAAAGAAGAATTCGAAGAAGAAGAAGGAGAAGAAGTAGAAGAAGAATAAGAAGAAGCACAAGAAGAAGAAGAGGAAGAAGGAGAAGAATAAGAAGAAGATAAGGAAGAACAGGAATAGAAGAAGAAGGAGAAGAAGAAGAAGAAGAAGAAGAATAAAAGAAGAAGAAAAAGAAGAAAAATTAAAAGAATAAAAATAAGATGATGCAAAAGAAAAACAAAAAGAAGAAGGAGGAGAAGAAGAAGGACAACAAGAAAGCGAAGAAGAAGAAGAAGAAGAAGAAGAAGAGGAAGAAGAAGAAGGAAAAGAAGAAGAAGAAGAAGAAGAAGAAGAAGAAGAAGAAGAAGATGAAAAAGACAAAGATGAAGAATAAGAAAATGAAGAAGCAGAAGAGGGAGAAGAAGAAGAAGAAGAAGAAGAAGAAGAATAAGAAGAAGAAAAAGAAGAGGAAAAAGTAGAAGAAGAAAAAGACGAAGAAGAAGATAGAGAAGAACAAAATAATTATGACAAGGAAGAAGATCAAGAAGAAGAAAAAGTGGAAGAGGAAGAAGAAGAAGAAGGAATAAAGGGAAAAGAAGAAGGAGAGGAGGAGGAGGAAGAAAAGGAAGAAGAAGAAGAAGAAGAACACGAAGATGAAGAAGAAGACGAAGAAAAAGAAGCAGAAGAATAAAAAGAAGAAGAAGAAGAAGAATAATAAGGAGGAGAAGAAGAGGAAGACGAAGAAGAAGAAGAAAAAGTGGAAGAAGAAGAAGAAAAAGAAGAAGTTGAGGAAGAAGTGGAAGATGATGACGTAGAAGAAGAAGAATAAGAAGTAAAAGGAGGAGAAGAAGAAGAAGAAGAAGAAGGAAAAATGAAGAAGAAGTAGAAGAAGAAGAAGAGGTAGAAGTAGAAGAAGAAGAAGAAGAAGAAGAAGGAATAGAAGAAGAAGGAGGAGCAGGAGAAGAAGAAGAAGAAGAAAAAGAAGAACAAGAAGAAGAAGTTGTAAAAGAAGAAAAAGATGAAGAAGGAGAAGTAGAAGATGAAGAAGAGGGCAAAGGGAGAAGATAAACAAGAAGTAGAAGAAGAAGACGATGATTATCATGAAGAAAAAGAGGAAGAAAAAGAAGAAGAAGAAGATGAAGAGGAGGAAGAAGAAGTCGAAGAAGAAGAAGAAGAAGAAGAAGAAGAGGATGAAATAAAAGAAAAAAAGAAGAAGACGAGGAAAAGGAAGAGGAGGAGGAGGAGGAAGAAGAAGAAGAATAAGAATATGAAGATGAAAATGATGAAGAAGAAGAAGAAGAAAAGGAAGAAGAAGAGAAGAAGAAGAAGAAGAAGAAGAAGAAGAAGAAGAAGAAGAAGAAAATGTAGAAGAATAAGAATAAGAAGAAGAAGACAATGAAGAAGAAAGCAATGAAGAAGATGAAGACAAACAATAAGAAGAAGAAGAAGAAGAAGATGATGATGAAGAAGAAGAAGAAGACGAAAAAGATGATGACGATAATGAAGAAGAAGAAGAAGAGGACGGAGAAGAAGAAGATGAAGAAAAGGCCAGGATAAAGGAGAAGAAGAATAACAAGAGGAAGAAGACAAAGATGATGAAGAAGAAATGGAAGAGAAAGAAGAAGACGGAATAAATAGAGAAGAGAAATGAGTAGAAGCAAAAGAAGAAGAAGAAGAAGAATAAGAAGAAAAAGAAGAAGAAAAAGAAGAATAAAAAGAAGAAGAAGTAGAAGAAGAAGAAGAAAAGAAGAAGAAGAAGGAGAAGAAGAAGAAGACAAAGAAGAAGAAGAAGAAGAAGGAGAAAAAGAAGAAGAAGAAGAAGAAGAATAGGAAGACGAAGAAGAAGATGTAGAAGTTGGAAAGGAAGACGAAGAGCAATAAGAAGTAGAGGTAGACGAACAAGAACAACAATAAGAAGATGATGAAGAAGAAGAAGAAGACGAAGAAGAAGGAGAAGAAAAAGAAGAAGAATAATAATAATAAGAAGAAGAGGGAAAAGAATAATAAGAAGAAGAAGTAGAAGATTTAAGAGAAGGCGAAGAAGAAAATGAAGAAGAAGAATAAGAAAAACTATAAAGAGAAGAGGAAGAAGAAGAAGAAGATTTTGAAGAAGAAGAAGAAGAGGTAGTGCAAGAAGATAAAGAAGAAGAAGAAAAGAAAGAAGAAGGAGAAGAAGGAGAAGAAGGAGAAGAAGAAGAAGAAGAAGAAGAGATGAAGAAGAAGAAGAAGAGGAACAAGAAGATAAGAAATAACATGAAGACGAAGAAGAGGTAGAAGATGAAGAAGAAGAAGAAGAAGAAAGCGACGAAGAAGGCCACAACAAACAACAATAAGAAGAAGAAGAATAAAAGGAAGATAAAGAATAAGATGAACACGAAAAAGAAGCAGAAGAAGAAAAAGTAGATGAAGTCGAAGAAAAAGAAGAATAAGGAGAAAAATAAGTAGAAGAAGTAGAAGAAGAAGAAGAAGATGAAGAAGAAGATGATGATGAAAAAGAAGAAGAATAATAATAATAAGAAGAAGCAAAAGAAGAAGAAGAAGAAGAAATGATGAAGAAGTAGTAGAAGAAGAATAGAAAGAAAAGGAAGAAGAAGAAGGAGAAGAAAATGACTACGATCAAGAAGAAGAAGAAAAAGATTTAGATGAAGAAGAAGGCGAAGATAAAGAAGAAGAAGAAGAAGAAGGAGAAGAAGAGGAACAAAAAGAAGATAAAGAAGAAGAAGAAGAAGAAGAAGAAGAAGAAGAAAGAAAGAAAAGAAGACGAACAAGACGAAGAAGAAGAAGTAGTAGAAGAAGAAGTAGTAGAAGAAGAAGTAGTAGAAGAAGAAGTAGAAGAAGATTATGAAGAAGAATTGAAAAAAGACGAAGAGGAAGACAGAAGAAGAAGAAGTAGAAGGCAAAGCTGAAGAAGAGGAAGATGAAAAAGAAGAAGAAGAAGTAGAAGAATAAGAAGAATAAAAAGAAGAAGAAGAAGAAGAAGAAAAAGTGGAAGAAGAAAAAGAAGCTGATGATGATGATAATGACAATGAAGAAGAAGAAGAAGAAGAAGAAGATGAAGTAGAAGAAGAAGAAGAAGATGATGATAAGAAAGAAGAAGATGAACAAGAAGAAGAAGAAGAAGAGAAGAAGAAGAAGAAGACGAAAAGGAGGAAGAAGAAGTAGAAGATGAAGAAGGAGAAAGAGATGAAGAAGAAGAAGAAGAAGAAAAGGTAGAAGAAGAAGAAGTTGAAGAGGCAGAAGAAGAAGAAGAAGATGAT
>JAIUJO010000621.1:115000-120000 GCA_023846275.1 Vanilla planifolia | reverse complement strand
AAAAAGACGAAGAAAAAGAATAATAATAAGAAGAAGAGGGAGAGTAATAAGAAGTTGAAGAAGTAGAAGATTTAGGAGAAGGAGAAGAAGAAAAAGAAGCAGAAGAATAAGAAAAACAATAAAGAGAAGTGGAAGAAGAAGAAGGTTTTGAAGAAGAAGAAGAAGAAGAAGAGGAATTGCAAGAAGATAAAGAAGAAGAAGAAACGAAAGAAGGAAAAGAAGAAGAAGAAGAAGAAGAAGAAGAAGAGGAATAAGAAGATGAGAAATAAGATGAAGACGAAGAAGAGGTAGAAGAAGAAGAATGCGACGAAGAAGGCTACAACAAACAACAAAAAGAGGACGAAGAAGAAAAGAAAGATAAAGAAGAAGATGAACACGAAAAAGATGAAGAAGAAGAAGAAGAAGAAGAAGAAAATGTAGATGAAGTCGAAGAAAAAGAAGAATAAGGAGAAAAATAAGTAGAAGAAGAAGTAGAAGAAGAAGAAGAGGAAGATGAAAAAGAAGAAGAAGAATAATAAGAAGAAGAAGAAGCAAAAGAAGAAGAAGAAAAGATGAAGAAGAAGTAGTGGAAGAAGAAGAGGAAGAAAAGGAAGAAGAAGAAAGAGAAGTAAATGACTATGATCAAGAAGAAGAAGAAAAAGATGAAGATGAAGAAGAAGGTGAAGATAAAGATGAAGAAGAAGAAGAAGAAACAGAAGAAGAAGAAGAAGAATAAGAAGAACAAGAAGAAGAAGAAGAAGAAAAAGAACAAAAGAAGAAGAACAACAAGAAGAAGAAGAAGAACAAGAGGAAGCAGAAGAAAAAGAAGTAGAAGAAGAGAAAAAAGAAAAAGAAGGAGAAGAAAGAAGAAGAAGAAGAACTAAAAGGCGAAGCTGAAGAAGAGGAAGATGAAAAAGAAGAAGTGGAAGAATAAGAAGAATTAAAAATAGAAGAAGAAGAAGAAGAAGAAGTAGAAGAAGAAAAAGAAGATGATGATGATGATAATGACAATGAAGAAGAAGAAGAAGAAGATGATGATGATGATGAAGAAGTAGAAGAAGATCATGATAAGAAAGAAGAAGATGAACAAGATGAATACGAAGAAGAGGAAGAAGAATAAGACGATAAAAAAGAAGAAGAAGAAGAAGTAGAAGATGAAGAAGGAGAAAGAGAAGAAGAAGAAGAAGATGAAGAGGAGTAGGAGGAAGAAGAAGAGGAAGAAAAAAAAGAAGCCAAAGCAGAAGGCAAAAAAAGGCGAAGAAGAAGAAGAAGAAAAGGAAGAAGAGAAGAAGAATAAGAAGAAGAAGAAGAAGAAGAAGAAGTAGAAGAAGAAGAAGAAGGCAAAGCAAAGAAGAAGAACAAGAAGAAGAGAAAGAAGGTGAAGAGAAAGAAGAAGAAGATGAAGAAGAACAAGAAGAAGATGGAATAAAAAGAGAAGAAGAATGAGAAGATGAGGAAGAGGTAGAAGAAAAAGAATAAGACAAAGAATAAGAATAAAAAGAAGAAGAAGAATAATAAAAGAAGTAGTAGAAGAAGAAAAAGAAGAAGAAGAAAAAGTAGAAAAGAATAAGGAGTAGAAGAAGAAGAGGAGAAGTACAAGAAGAAGAAGAAGAAGAAGAAGAAGACAAAGAAGATGTAGAAGACGAAGATGAAAAAGTTGAAGAGGAAGATGCAGAAGATGAAGAAGAAGAAGAAGAGGAAGAAAAAGAAGAAGTAGAAGTAGTCGAAGAAGAAGAAGAGCAAGAAGAAAAAGAAGAAGATGACAAAGAATAATGAAAAGAAGTAGATGGAGAAGAACAAGAAGAAAAAGAAGAAGATGAAGAAGAAGAAGTAGAAGAAGAAAAAGAAGAAGAAGAAGAAGAAGAAGTAGAATTGGAAGAAGAAGAAGAAGAAGAAAAAGAAGATGTGGAAGAAGAAGAGGAAGAGGAAGAGAAGAAGAAGAAGAAGAGAAAGAAGAACAAGAAAACAACAGAAAAAGATGGCGAAGAAGAAAAAATAGAAGAAAACGAAGAAAAAGATGATTAAGAAAAAGATGAACAAGAAAATGCAGAGGTAGAAGAGGGAGAGAACTTAGAAGGAGAAGAAGATGAATAAGGGGAAGAAGAAGAAGAAAAAAAGAAGTAGAAGAAGAACACGAAAAAGAGACAAGAAGAAGAAGAAGAAGTAGAAGAAGAAGAACAAGAAAAAAATACAAGAAGAAGAAGCAGGAGAAGAAGAAGAAGGAGAAGAAAAAGAAGAAAAAGAAGAATCAATAAAAGGAGAAGAAGAAGGTGAAGTGGTGGATAAAGAAAAAGAAGAATATATAGAAAAAAAGAAGTGGAAGAAGAAAAAGAAGAAGAAGACGAAGACGAAGACGAAGAAGAAGAGGATGAGGAAAAAGAAGAATAAGAAGAAAAAGATGAAGAAGAAGCGAAAAAGAAGAAAAGGAAGAAGAAGAAGAAGAAGAAGATGATGAAGAACAAGAAGAATAAGAAATAGAAGAAGAAGAAGAAGAAGAAGAAGAATAACAACAACAACAGCAACAACAAGATAAAGAAGCAGACAGAGAAGAAGAAAAAGAACAAGAAGTAGACAAAGAAGAAGATGAAGCCAAAGAAGAAGAAGAAGAAGAAGAAGAAGAAGAAAAAGAAGTAGAAGTCAAAGAAGAAGAGAAAGAAAAAGAAGTAGAATAAGAACTTGAAGAAGAAGAAGAAGAATAAGAAGTAAAAGAAGAAGAAGAAGAAGAAGAAGAAGAAGAAGAAGAAGTGGAAGAAGAAGAAGAAGAAGAATAACAAGTAGAAGAAGAAGAAGTGGAAGTAGAAGAAAAAGAAGAAAAAGATCAAAAGGAAGATGAGGAAGAAGAAGAAGAAGAAGAAGAGGAAGAGGAAGAAGAAGAAGAAGAAAAGAAAGAAGAAGAAGAGGAAGAAGTAGAGAAGAAGAAGAAGGAGAGGAAGAAGAAGAAGAAGAAGAAGTTGAAGAAGAAGAATAAGAATAATAAGAAGAAGAAGAGGAAGATGAAGATGTCGAAGAAGATGAAGTCAAAGAACAGGAAGAAGAAGAAGTACATGAAGATGAAGAAGAAGAGGATGAAGAAGATAATGACAAGGAAGAAGAAGATGAAGAAAAAGAAAGATGAACACAAAGAAGAAGAAGAAGAAGATGAAGTCAAAGATGAACAAGAAAAGGAGGTGGAGAAGAAGAAGAAGAAGAAGAAGAAGAAAAAGATGAAGAGGAAGATTAAGAGGAATTCAATGAAGAAGAAGAACAAGAAGAAAAATAAGAAGAAGGAGAAGAAGAAAGAGGGGAAGAAGAACAAATGAAAAAGGTGAAGAAGAACAGGAGGTAGAATAAGAATCAGAATAAGAAGAAGACGAAGACTATGATGAAGAAGAAGATTAAGATAAAGAAGAAGAAGAAGAAGAAGAAGAAAAGAAGAAGAAGAAGCAGTTGAAGAAGTTGATGAAGAAGAAGAAGAAGAAGAAGTAGAATAAGAATTTCAAAAAGAAGAAGAATAAAAAGAAAAAGAAGAAGATAAAGAAGAAGAAGAAGAAGAAGAAGAAGAAGAATGTGTAGAAGAAGAAGATGAAGATGAAGAAGAAGAAGTAGAGGAACAAGAAGAAGAAGAAGACGAAGAAGAAGAAGAAGAAGAAGAAGAAGGTGATGATGATAATGATGATGGAGAGAAGAAGAAGAAGTAGAAGAGGAAGAAGAAGATGATGAAGAAGAAGAAGATGATGATGATGGAGGAGAAGACAAAGATGAAGTACAAAAAGAAGAAATAGAATAATAATATAATAACAATGATAATTATAATAATAAAATTAAGATGAGGATAAAGAAAAGGAAGAATAAGGAGGAATAGTAGATGAAGAAGGAGAAGAAGGTGAAGAAGAACAAGACGAAGAAGAAGATGATGAAGAAGTTAAAGAAGAAAACGACGAAGAAGAAGAAGAAGAAGGCAAAGAAGAAGAAGAAGAAGAAGAGGATGAAGAAGAAGAGGATGAAGAAGAAGAGGAATAAGAAGAAGGCAAAGAAGAAGAAGAAGAAGTATATGCAAAAAAGGAGGAGATGATGAAGAAGAAGAAGCAGAACACAAAGAAAGAGAAGGCAAAGAAGAGAAAGATCAAGAAGGGGAAGAAGAAGAAGTTAAAGAAGAAGAAGAAGAAGAAGAAGAAGAAGAAGCAAAAGAAGAAAAAGAAGAAGAAGAAGACAAAGAAAGAGAAGAAGATGAAGAAGAAAGAGAAGACGAAGAAGAATAAGAGGATAAATAAGAAGAAGAAGAGGAAGAAGACGAGAAGAAGAAGAATACGAAGAAGAAGAAGAAGAAGTAGAAAAAGAAGAAGGAGAAGAAGAAAACGAAAAAGAAGAAGAAAAAGAGGTCGAAGAAGAACAAGAAGAACAATAACAAGACGAAGGAGCAGAGGAAGAAGAAGAAGAAGAATAAGAAGTAAAAGAGGAAGAAGAAGAAGAAGAAGAAGAAGTAAAAGAGGAAGAAGAAGAAGAAAAAGAGGAATAAACTATAGAGGTCGAAGAAGAAGTAGAGAAGGAGAGCAAGAAGAAGATTAAGAAGAAGAAGAGAGGAGGAAGAAGAAGTATATGAAGAAGAAGAAGAAGAAGAAAATAAAGAAGGCAAAGAAGAACAAGAAGAAAGCGAAGAAGAAGAAGAAGAACAAGAAGAGGAAGAAGAAGAAGAAGAAGATAAAGAAAAAGAAGAACAAAAAGAGGAAGAAGAAGAACAAGAACAACAACAATAAGACGAAAGAGCAGATGAAGAAGAAGAAGGATAATAATAATAATAATAAGAAGAAGAAGAAGAAAAAGTGGAAGAAGAAGAAGAAGAAAAATAGGAATAAACTACATAAGCCGAAGAAGAAGTAGAGAAGGAGAATAAGAAGAAGAATAAGAAGAAGAAGAGGAAGAGGAAGAAGAAGAAAATATGAAGAAGAAGAAGAAAAAGAATAAGAAAATGAAGAAGACAAAGAAGAACAAGAAAAAGAAGAAGAAAAAGAAGAAGAAGAAGAACAAGAAGAAGAGGAAGAAGA